>CM033988.1:22089283-22142905 GCA_019706035.1 Raphanus raphanistrum subsp. raphanistrum | reverse complement strand
TGGTTCCAAATAAAGCTTCTTAGATCGTGGTTCATCCTGGTTTGATAATAATCATGAAGATATTGCCATATGTCCGAACAGGCTAATCTGGAATCATCTGGATAGAAGGTGGGATATCTTCTTGCTCACAACACTTATGAGATATTTTCAACTTCCTGGTTATTCTCCACTGATTAGTGGTTCCAAATAAAGCTTCTTAGATCGTGGTTCATCCTGGTTTGATAATAATCATGAAGATATTGCCATATGTACGAACAGGCTAATCTGGAATCATCTGGATAGAAAGTGGGATTCTTCTTACTCACAACTCCTATGAGATTTCTTCAACTTCCTGGTTATTCTCCATTGATTAGTGGTTCCAAATAAAGCTTCTTAGATCGTGGTTCATCCTGGTTTGATAAGAATCATGAAGATAATGGCATATGTCCGAACATGCTAATCTGGAATCATATGGATAGAAGGTGGGATATCTTCTTCCTCACAACACTTATGAGATTTATTCAACTTCCTGGTTATTCTCCACTGATTAGTGGTTCCAAATAAAGCTTTTTAGATCGTGGTTCATCCTGGCTTGATAAGAATCATGAAGATAATGGCATATTTCTGAACAGGCTAATCCGGAATTATCTGGATAGAAAGTGGGATATATTCTTACTCACAACTCCTATGAGATTTATTCAACTTCCTGGTTATTCTCCACTGATTATTGGTTCCAAATAAAGCTTCTTAGATCGTGGTTCATCTTGGTTTGATAAGAATCATGAAGATAATGGAATATGTCCGAACAGGCTAATCTGGAATCATCTGGATAAAAGGTGGGATATCTTCTTGCTCACAACACTTATGAGATTTATTCAACTTCCTGGTTATTCTCCACTGATTAGTGGTTCCAAACAAATCTTCTTAGATCGTGGTTCATCCTGGTTTGATAAGAATCATGAAGATATTGCCATATGAACAGGCTAATCTGGAATCATCTGGATAGAAAGTGGGATATCTTCTTACTCACAAGACTTATGAGATTTATAAAACTTCCTGGTTATTCTGAAGTGATTAGTGGTTCCAAATAAAACTTCTTAGATCGTGGTTCATCCTGGTTTGATAAGTATCATGAAAATATTGCCATATGTCCGAACATGCTAATCTGGAATCATCTGGATAGAAAGTGGGATATCTTCTTACTCCCAACTCCTATGAGATTTATCCAACTTCCTGGTTATTCTCCACTGATTAGTGGTTCCCAATCAAGCTTCTTACATATTGGTTCATCCTGGTTTGATAAGAATCATGAAGATAATGGCGTATTCCGAACAGCCTAATGCGGAATTATCTGGATAGAAAGTGGGATTACTTCTTACTCACAACTCCTATGAGATTTATTCAACTTCCTGGTTATTCTCCACTGATTAGTGGTTCCAAATAAAGCTTCTTAGATCGTAATTCATCCTGGTTTGATAAGAATCATGAAGATATTGCCATATGTCCGAACAGGCTAATCTGGAATCACTTGGATAGAAAATGGGATATCTTCTTCCTCACAACTCCTATGAGATTTGTTCAACTTCCTGGATATTTTCCACTGATTAGTGGTTCCCAATCAAGTTTCTTACATCGTGGTTCATCCTGTTTTGATAAGAATCATCAAGATATTGCCATATGTCCGAACATGCTAATCTGGAATCATCTGGATAGAAAGTGGGATATCTTCTTACTCCCAACTCCTATGAGATTTATCCAACTTCCTGGTTATTCTCCACTGATTAGTGGTTCCCAATCAAGCTTCTTTAATATTGGTTCATCCTAGTTTGATAAGAATCATGAAGATAATGGCATATTTCTGAACAGGCTAATCCGGAATTATCTGGATAGAAAGTGGGATATCTTCTTACTCACAACTCCTATGAGATTTATTCAACTTCCTGGTTATTCTCCACTGATTAGTGGTTCCAAATAAAGCTTCTTAGATCGTGGTTCATCTTGCTTTGATAAGAATCATGAAGATAATGGCATATGTCCGAACAGGCTAATTTGGAATCATCTGGATAGAAGGTGGGATATCTTCTTGCTCACAACACTTATGAGATTTATTCAACTTCCTGGTTATTCTCCACTGATTAGTGGTTCCAAACAAATCTTCTTAGATCGTGGTTCATCCTGGTTTGATAAGAATTATGAAGATATTGCCATATGTCCGAATAGGCAATCTGGAATCATCTGGATAGAAAGTGGGATATCTTCTTACTCACAACAGTTATGAGATTTATTAAACTTCCTGGTTATTCTGAACTAATTAGTGGTTCCAAATAAAACTTCTTAGATCGTGGTTCATCCTGGTTTGATAAGTATCATGAAAATATTGCCATATGTACGAACATGCTAATCTGGATAGAAAGTGGGATATCTTCTTACTCCCAACTCCTATGAGATTTATCCAACTTTCTAGTTATTCTCCACTGATTAGTGGTTCCCAATCAAGCTTCTTACATATTGGTTCATCCTGGTTTGATAAGAATCATGAAGATAATGGCATATTCCGAACAGGCTAATCCGGAATTATCTGGATAGAAAGTGGGATATCTTCTTACTCACAACTCCTATGAGATTTATTCAACTTCCTGGTTATTCTCCACTGATTAGTGGTTCCAAATAAAGCTTCTTAGATCGTGGTTCATCCTGGTTTGATAATAATCATGAAGATATTGCCATATGTCCGAACAGGCTAATCTGGAATCATCTGGATAGAAGGTGGGATATCTTCTTGCTCACAACACTTATGAGATATTTTCAACTTCCTGGTTATTCTCCACTGATTAGTGGTTCCAAATAAAGCTTCTTAGATCGTGGTTCATCCTGGTTTGATAATAATCATGAAGATATTGCCATATGTACGAACAGGCTAATCTGGAATCATCTGGATAGAAAGTGGGATTCTTCTTACTCACAACTCCTATGAGATTTCTTCAACTTCCTGGTTATTCTCCATTGATTAGTGGTTCCAAATAAAGCTTCTTAGATCGTGGTTCATCCTGGTTTGATAAGAATCATGAAGATAATGGCATATGTCCGAACATGCTAATCTGGAATCATATGGATAGAAGGTGGGATATCTTCTTCCTCACAACACTTATGAGATTTATTCAACTTCCTGGTTATTCTCCACTGATTAGTGGTTCCAAATAAAGCTTTTTAGATCGTGGTTCATCCTGGCTTGATAAGAATCATGAAGATAATGGCATATTTCTGAACAGGCTAATCCGGAATTATCTGGATAGAAAGTGGGATATATTCTTACTCACAACTCCTATGAGATTTATTCAACTTCCTGGTTATTCTCCACTGATTATTGGTTCCAAATAAAGCTTCTTAGATCGTGGTTCATCTTGGTTTGATAAGAATCATGAAGATAATGGAATATGTCCGAACAGGCTAATCTGGAATCATCTGGATAAAAGGTGGGATATCTTCTTGCTCACAACACTTATGAGATTTATTCAACTTCCTGGTTATTCTCCACTGATTAGTGGTTCCAAACAAATCTTCTTAGATCGTGGTTCATCCTGGTTTGATAAGAATCATGAAGATATTGCCATATGAACAGGCTAATCTGGAATCATCTGGATAGAAAGTGGGATATCTTCTCACTCACAAGACTTATGAGATTTATTAAACTTCCTGGTTATTCTGAAGTAATTAGTGGTTCCAAATAAAACTTCTTAGATCGTGGTTCATCCTGGTTTGATAAGAATCATGAAGATATTGCCATATGTCTGAACAGCCTAATCTGGAATCATCTGGATAGAAAGTGGGATATCTTCTTACTCCCAACTCCTATGAGATTTATCCAACTTTCTGGTTATTCTCCACTGATTAGTGGTTCCCAATCAAGCTTCTTACATATTGGTTCATCCTGGTTTGATAAGAATCATGAAGATAATGGCATATTCCGAACAGGCTAATCCGGAATTATCTGGATAGAAGGTGGGATATCTTCTTACTCACAACTCCTATGAGATTTATTCAACTTCCTGGTTATTCTCCACTGATTAGTGGTTCCAAATAAAGCTTCTTAGATCGTGGTTCATCTTGGTTTGATAAGAATCATGAAGATAATGGCATATGTCCGAACAGGCTAATCTGGAATCATCTGGATAGAAGGTGGGATATCTTCTTGCTCACAACACTTATGAGATTTATTCAACTTCCTGGTTATTCTCCACTGATTAGTGGTTCCAAACAGAGCTTCTTAGATCGTGGTTCATCTTGGTTTGATAAGAATCATGAAGATATTGCCATATGTCCGAACAGGCTAATCTGGAATCATCTGGATAGAAAGTGGGATATCCTCTTACTCACAACACATGAGATTTATTAAACTTCCTGGTTATTCTCCACTAATTAGTGGTTCCAAATAAAACTTCTTAGATCGTAATTCATCCTGGTTTGATAAGAATCATGAAGATATTGCCATATGTCCGAACAGGCTAATCTGGAATCACTTGGATAGAAAATGGGATATCTTCTTCCTCACAACTCCTATGAGATTTGTTCAACTTCCTGGATATTTTCCACTGATTAGTGGTTCCCAATCAAGTTTCTTACATCGTGGTTCATCCTGTTTTGATAAGAATCATCAAGATATTGCCATATGTCCGAACATGCTAATCTGGAATCATCTGGATAGAAAGTGGGATATCTTCTTACTCCCAACTCCTATGAGATTTATCCAACTTCCTGGTTATTCTCCACTGATTAGTGGTTCCCAATCAAGCTTCTTTAATATTGGTTCATCCTAGTTTGATAAGAATCATGAAGATAATGGCATATTTCTGAACAGGCTAATCTGGAATTATCTGGATAGAAAGTGGGATATCTTCTTACTCACAACTCCTATGAGATTTATTCAACTTCCTGGTTATTCTCCACTGATTAGTGGTTCCAAATAAAGCTTCTTAGATCGTGGTTCATCTTGCTTTGATAAGAATCATGAAGATAATGGCATATGTCCGAACAGGCTAATTTGGAATCATCTGGATAGAAGGTGGGATATCTTCTTGCTCACAACACTTATGAGATTTATTCAACTTCCTGGTTATTCTCCACTGATTAGTGGTTCCAAACAAATCTTCTTAGATCGTGGTTCATCCTGGTTTGATATGAATTATGAAGATATTGCCATATGTCCGAACAGGCAATCTGGAATCATCTGGATAGAAAGTGGGATATCTTCTTACTCACAACAGTTATGAGATTTATTAAACTTCCTGGTTATTCTGAACTAATTAGTGGTTCCAAATAAAACTTCTTAGATCGTGGTTCATCCTGGTTTGATAAGTATCATGAAAATATTGCCATATGTACGAACATGCTAATCTGGATAGAAAGTGGGATATCTTCTTACTCCCAACTCCTATGAGATTTATCCAACTTTCTGGTTATTCTCCACTGATTAGTGGTTCCCAATCAAGCTTCTTACATATTGGTTCATCCTGGTTTGATAAGAATCATGAAGATAATGGCATATTCCGAACAGGCTAATCCGGAATTATCTGGATAGAAAGTGGGATATCTTCTTACTCACAACTCCTATGAGATTTATTCAACTTCCTGGTTATTCTCCACTGATTAGTGGTTCCAAATAAAGCTTCTTAGATCGTGGTTCATCCTGGTTTGATAATAATCATGAAGATATTGCCATATGTCCGAACAGGCTAATCTGGAATCATCTGGATAGAAGGTGGGATATCTTCTTGCTCACAATACTTATGAGATATTTTCAACTTCCTGGTTATTCTCCACTGATTAGTGGTTCCAAATAAAGCTTCTTAGATCGTGGTTCATCCTGGTTTGATAATAATCATGAAGATATTGCCATATGTACGAACAGGCTAATCTGGAATCATCTGGATAGAAAGTGGGATTCTTCTTACTCACAACTCCTATGAGATTTCTTCAACTTCCTGGTTATTCTCCATTGATTAGTGGTTCCAAATAAAGCTTCTTAGATCGTGGTTCATCCTGGTTTGATAAGAATCATGAAGATAATGGCATATGTCCGAACATGCTAATCTGGAATCATATGGATAGAAGGTGGGATATCTTCTTCCTCACAACACTTATGAGATTTATTCAACTTCCTGGTTATTCTCCACATATTATTGGTTCCAAATAAAGATTCTTAGATCGTGGTTCATCCTGGTTTGATAAGAATCATGAAGATATTGCCATATGTCCGAACAGGCTAATCTGGAATCACTGGGATAAGAAGTGGGATATCTTCTTCTTCACAACTCCTATGAGATTTGTTCAACTTTCTGGATATTCTCCACTGATTAGTGGTTCCCAATCAAGCTTCTTACATCGTGGTTCATTCTGGTTTGATAAGAATCATGAAGATATTGTCATATGTCCAAACAGGCTAATCTGGAAGCATCTGGATAGAAAGTGGGATATCTTCTTACTCCCAAATCCTATGAGATTTATTCAACTTCCTGGTTATTCTCCACAGATTAGTGGTTCCCAATCAAGCTTCTTACATATTGGTTCATCCTGGTTTGATAAGAATCATGAAGATAATGGCATATGTCCGAACAGGCTAATTCAGAATAATCTGGATAGAAAGTGGGATATCTTCTTACTCACAACTCCTATGAGATTTATTCAACTTCCTGGTTATTATTCACTGATCAGTGGTTCCAATTAAAGCTTCTAAGATCGTGGTTCATCCTGGTTTGATAAGAATCATGAAGATAATGGCATATGTCCGAACAGGCTAATCTGGAATCATCTGGATAGAAGGTGGGATATCTTCCTGCTCACAACACTTATGAGATTTATTCAACTTCCTGGTTATTCTCCACTGATTAGTGGTTCCAAATAAAGCTTCTTAGATCGTGGTTCATCCTGATTTGATAAGAATCATGAAGATATTACAATATGTCCGAACAGGCTAATCTGGAATCATCTGGATAGAAAGTGGGATATCTTCTTACTCACAACTCCTATGAGATTTATTCAACTTCCTGGTTATTCTCCACTGATTAGTGGTTCCAAATAAAGCTTCTTAGATCGTGGTTCATCCTGGTTTGATAAGAATCATGAAGATAATGGCATATGTCCGAACATGCTAATCTGGAATCATCTGGATAGAAGGTGGGATATCTTCTTGCTCACAACACTTATGAGATTTATTCAACTTCCTGGTTATTCTCCACTGATTAGTGGTTCCAAATAAAGCTTCTTAGATCGTGGTTCATCCTGGTTTGATAATAATCATGAAGATATTGCCATATGTCCGAACAGGCTAATCTGGAATCATCTGGATAGAAGGTGGGATATCTTCTTGCTCACAACACTTATGAGATATTTTCAACTTCCTGGTTATTCTCCACTGATTAGTGGTTCCAAATAAAGCTTCTTAGATCGTGGTTAATCCTGGTTTGATAATAATCATGAAGATATTGCCATATGTACGAACATGCTAATCTGGAATCATCTGGATAGAAAGTGGGATTCTTCTTACTCACAACTCCTATGAGATTTCTTCAACTTCCTGGTTATTCTCCACTGATTAGTGGTTCCAAATAAAGCTTCTAAGATCGTGGTTCATCCTGGTTTGATAAGAATCATGAAGATAATGGCATATGTCCGAACATGCTAATCTGGAATCATATGGATAGAAGGTGGGATATCTTCTTCCTCACAACACTTATGAGATTTATTAAACTTCCTGGTTATTCTCCACTGATTAGTGGTTCCAAATAAAACTTTTTAGATCGTGGTTCATCCTGGCTTGATAAGAATCATGAAGATAATGGCATATGTCCGAACAGGCTAATCTGGAATCATCTGGATAGAAGCTGGGATATCTTCTTGCTCACAACACTTATGAGATTTATTCAACTTCCTGGTTATTCTCCACTGATTAGTGGTTCCAAATAAAGCTTTTTAGATCGTGGTTCATCCTGGCTTGATAAGAATCATGAAGATAATGGCATATGTCCGAACAGGCTAATCTGGAATCATCTGGATAGAAGCTGGGATATCTTCTTGCTCACAACACTTATGAGATTTATTCAACTTCCTGGTTATTCTCCACTGATTAGTGGTTCCAAATAAAGCTTTTTAGATCGTGGTTCATCCTGGCTTGATAAGAATCATGAAGATAATGGCATATGTCCGAACAGGCTAATCTGGAATCATCTGGATAGAAAGTGGGATTCTTCTTACTCACAACTCCTATGAGATTTCTTCAACTTCCTGGTTATTCTCCATTGATTAGTGGTTCCAAATAAAGCTTCTTAGATCGTGGTTCATCCTGGTTTGATAATAATCATGAAGATATTGTCATATGTCCGAACAGGCTAATCTGGAATCATCTGGATAGAAGGTGGGATATCTTCTTGCTCACAACACTTATGAGATATTTTCAACTTCCTGGTTATTCTCCACTGATTAGTGGTTCCAAATAAAGCTTCTTAGATCGTGGTTCATCCTGGTTTGATAATAATCATGAAGATATTGCCATATGTACGAACAGGCTAATCTGGAATCATCTGGATAGAAAGTGGGATATCTTATTCCTCACAACTCCTATGAGATTTCTTCAACTTCCTGGTTATTCTCCACTGATTAGTGGTTCCAAATAAAGCTTCTAAGATCGTGGTTCATCCTGGTTTGATAAGAATCATGAAGATAATGGCATATGTCCGAACATGCTAATCTGGAATCATATGGATAGAAGGTGGGATATCTTCTTCCTCACAACACTTATGAGGTTTATTCAACTTCCTGGTTATTCTCCACTGATTAGTGGTTCCAAATAAAGCTTTTTAGATCGTGGTTCATCCTGGCTTGATAAGAATCATGAAGATAATGGCATATGTCCGAACAGGCTAATCTGGAATCATCTGGATAGAAGCTGGGATATCTTCTTGCTCACAACACTTATGAGATTTATTCAACTTCCTGGTTATTCTCCACTGATTAGTGGTTCCAAATAAAGCTTCTTAGATCGTGGTTCATCATGGTTTGATAATAATCATGAAGATATTGCCATATGTACGAACAAGCTAATCTGGAATCATCTGGATAGAAAGTGGGATATCTTCTTCCTCACAAATCCTATGAGATTTCTTCAACTTCCTGGTTATTCTCCACTGATTAGTGGTTCCAAATAAAGCTTCTAAGATCGTGGTTCATCCTGGTTTGATAAGAATCATGAAAATAATGGCATATGTCCGAACATGCTAATCTGGAATCATATGGATAGAAGGTGGGATATCTTCTTCCTCACAACACTTATGAGATTTATTCAACTTCCTGGTTATTCTCCACTGATTAGTGGTTCCAAATAAAGCTTTTTAGATCGTGGTTCATCCTGGCTTGATAAGAATCATGAAGATAATGGCATATTTCTGAACAGGCTAATCCGGAATTATCTGGATAGAAAGTGGGATATATTCTTACTCACAACTCCTATGAGATTTATTCAACTTCCTGGTTATTCTCCACTGATTATTGGTTCCAAATAAAGCTTCTTAGATCGTGGTTCATCCTTGTTTGATAATAATCATGAAGATATTGCCATATGTCCGAACAGGCTAATCTGGAATCATCTGGATAGAAGGTGGGATATCTTCTTGCTCACAACACTTATGAGATATTTTCAACTTCCTGGTTATTCTCCACTGATTAGTGATTCCAAATAAAGCTTCTTAGATCGTGGTTCATCCTGGTTTGATAATAATCATGAAGATATTGCCATATGTACGAACAGGCTAATCTGGAATCATCTGGATAGAAAGTGGGATATCTTCTTCCTCACAACTCCTATGAGATTTCTTCAACTTCCTTGTTATTCTCCACTGATTAGTGGTTCCAAATAAAGCTTCTAAGATCGTGGTTCATCCTGGTTTGATAAGAATCATGAAGATAATGGCATATGTCCGAACATGCTAATCTGGAATCATATGGATAGAAGGTGGGACATCTTCTTCCACACAAAACTTATGAGATTTATTCAACTTCCTGGTTATTCTCCACTGATTAGTGGTTCCAAATAAAGCTTTTTAGATCGTGGTTCATCCTGGCTTGATAAGAATCATGAAGATAATGGCATATGTCCGAACAGGCTAATCTGGAATCATCTGGATAGAAGCTGGGATATCTTCTTGCTCACAACACTTATGAGATTTATTCAACTTCCTGGTTATTCTCCACTGATTAGTGGTTCCAAATAAAGCTTCTTAGATCGTGGTTTATCCTGGTTTGATAAGAATCATGAAGATAATGGATATGTCCGAACATGCTAATCTGGAATCATCTGGATAGAAGGTAGGATATCTTCTTGCTCACAACACTTATGAGATTTATTCAACTTCCTGGTTATTCTCCACATATTATTGGTTCCAAATAAAGATTCTTAGATCGTGGTTCATCCTGGTTTGATAAGAATCATGAAGATATTGCCATATGTCCGAACAGGCTAATCTGGAATCACTGGGATAAAAAGTGGGATATCTTCTTCCTCACAACTCCTATGAGATTTGTTCAACTTTCTGGTTATTCTCCACAGATTAGTGGTTCCCAATCAAGCTTCTTACATATTGGTTCATCCTGGTTTGATAAGAATCATGAAGATAATGGCATATGTCCGAATAGGCTAATCCGGAATAATCTGGATAGAAAGTGGGATATCTTCTTACTCACAACTCCTATGAGATTTATTCAACTTCCTGGTTATTATTCACTGATCAGTGGTTCCAATTAAAGCTACTAAGATCGTGGTTCATCCTGGTTTGATAAGAATCATGAAGATAATGGCATATGTCCGAACAGGCTAATCTGGAATCATCTGGATAGAAGGTGGGATATCTTCCTTCTCACAACACTTATGAGATTTATTCAACTTCCTGGTTATTCTCCACTGATTAGTGGTTCCAAATAAAGCTTCTTAGATCCTGGTTCATCCTGATTTGATAAGAATCATGAAGATATTGCAATATGTCCGAACATGCTAATCTGGAATCATCTGGATAGAAAGTGGGATATCTTCTTACTCACAACTCCTATGAGATTTATTCAACTTCCTGGTTATTCTCCACTGATTAGTGGTTCCAAAGAAAGCTTCTTAGATCGTGGTTCATCCTGGTTTGATAAGAATCATGAAGATAATGGCATATGTCCGAACTTGCTAATCTGGAATCATCTGGATAGAAGGTGGGATATCTTCTTGCTAACAACACTTGTGAGATTTATTCAACTTCCTGGTTATTCTCCACTGATTAGTTGTTCCAAATAAAGCTTCTTAGATCGTGGTTCATCCTGGTTTGATAATAATCATGATGATATTGCCATATGTCCGAACAGGCTAATCTGGAATCATCTGGATAGAAGGTGGGATATCTTCTTGCTCACAACACTTATGAGATATTTTCAACTTCCTGGTTATTCTCCACTGATTAGTGGTTCCAAATAAAGCTTCTTAGATTGTGGTTCATCCTGGTTTGATAATAATCATGAAGATATTGCCATATGTACGAACAGGCTAATCTGGAATCATCTGGATAGAAAGTGGGATTCTTCTTACTCACAACTCCTATGAGATTTCTTCAACTTCCTGGTTATTCTCCACTGATTAGTGGTTCCAAATAAAGCTTCTTAGATCGTGGTTCATCCTGGTTTGATAAGAATCATGAAGATAATGGCATATGTCCGAACATGCTAATCTGGAATCATATGGATAGAAGGTGGGATATCTTCTTGCTCACAACACTTATGAGATTTATTCAACTTCCTGGTTATTCTCCACTGATTAGTGGTTCCAAATAAAGCTTCTTAGATCGTGGTTCATCCTGGTTTGATAATAATCATGAAGATATTGCCATATGTCCGAACAGGCTAATCTGGAATCATCTGGATAGAAGGTGGGATATCTTCTTGCTCACAACACTTATGAGATATTTTCAACTTCCTGGTTATTCTCCACTGATTAGTGGTTCCAAATAAAGCTTCTTAGATCGTGGTTCATCCTGGTTTGATAATAATCATGAAGATATTGCCATATGTACGAACAGGCTAATCTGGAATCATCTGGATAGAAAGTGGGATTCTTCTTACTCACAACTCCTATGAGATTTCTTCAACTTCCTGGTTATTCTCCACTGATTAGTGGTTCCAAATAAAGCTTCTTAGATCGTGGTTCATCCTGGTTTGATAAGAATCATGAAGATAATGGCATATGTCCGAACATGCTAATCTGGAATCATATGGATAGAAAGTGGGATATCTTCTTACTCACAACTCCTATGAGGTTTATTCAACTTCCTGGTTATTCTCCACTGATTAGTGGTTCCAAATAAAGCTTTTTAGATCGTGGTTCATCCTGGCTTGATAAGAATCATGAAGATAATGGCATATGTCCGAACAGGCTAATCTGGAATCATCTGGATAGAAGCTGGGATATCTTCTTGCTCACAACACTTATGATATTTATTCAACTTCCTGGTTATTCTCCACTGATTAGTGGTTCCAAATAAAGCTTCTTAGATCGTGGTTTATCCTGGTTTGATAAGAATCATGAAGATAATGGATATGTCCGAACATGCTAATCTGGAATCATCTGGATAGAAGGTAGGATATCTTCTTGCTCACAACACTTATGAGATTTATTCAACTTTCTGGTTATTCTCCACATATTATTGGTTCCAAATAAAGATTCTTAGATCGTGGTTCATCCTGGTTTGATAAGAATCATGAAGATATCGCCATATGTCCGAACAGGCTAATCTGGAATCACTGGGATAAAAAGTGGGATATCTTCTTCCTCACAACTCCTATGAGATTTGTTCAACTTTCTGGATATTCTCCACTGATTAGTGGTTCCCAATCAAGCTTCTTACATCGTGGTTCATTCTGGTTTGATAAGAATCATGAAGATATTGCCATATGTCCAAACAGGCTAATCTGGAAGCATCTGGATAGAAAGTGGGATATCTTCTTACTCCCAAATCCTATGAGATTTATTCAACTTCCTGGTTATTCTCCACAGATTAGTGGTTCCCAATCAAGCTTCTTACATATTGGTTCATCCTGGTTTGATAAGAATCATGAAGATAATGGCATATGTCCAAACAGGCTAATCCGGAATAATCTGGATAGAAAGTGGGATATCTTCTTACTCACAACTCCTATGAGATTTATTCAACTTCCTGGTTATTATTCACTGATCAGTGGTTCCAATTAAAGCTTCTAAGATCGTGGTTCATCCTGGTTTGATAAGAATCATGAAGATAATGGCATATGTCCGAACAGGCTAATCTGGAATCATCTAGATAGAAGGTGGGATATCTTCCTGCTCACAACACTTATGAGATTTATTCAACTTCCTGGTTATTCTCCACTGATTAGTGGTTCCAAATAAAGCTTCTTAGATCCTGGTTCATCCTGGTTTGATAAGAATCATGAAGATATTGCAATATGTCCGAACAGGCTAATCTGGAATCATCTGGATAGAAAGTGGGATATCTTCTTACTCACAACTCCTATGAGATTTATTCAACTTCCTGGTTATTCTCCACTGATTAGTGGTTCCAAATAAAGCTTCTTAGATCGTGGTTCATCCTGGTTTGATAAGAATCATGAAGATAATGGCATATGTCCGAACTTGCTAATCTGGAATCATCTGGATAGAAGGTGGGATATCTTCTTGCTAACAACACTTGTGAGATTTATTCAACTTCCTGGTTATTCTCCACTGATTAGTGGTTCCAAATAAAGCTTCTTAGATCGTGGTTCATCCTGGTTTGATAATAATCATGAAGATATTGCCATATGTACGAACAGGCTAATCTGGAATAATCTGGATAGAAAGTGGGATTCTTCTTACTCACAACTCCTATGAGATTTCTTCAACTTCCTGGTTATTCTCCACTGATTAGTGGTTCTAAATAAAGCTTCTTAGATCGTGGGTCATCCTGGTTTGATAAGAATCATGAAGATAATGGCATATGTCCGAACATACTAATCTGGAATCATATGGATAGAAGGTGGGATATCTTCTTCCTCACAACACTTATGAGATTTATTCAACTTCCTGGTTATTCTCCACTGATTAGTGGTTACAAATAAAAATTTTTAGATCGTGGTTCATCCTGGCTTGATAAGAATCATGAAGATAATGGCATATGTCTGAACAGGCTAATCTGGAATCATTTGGATAGAAGCTGGGATATCTTCTTGCTTACAACACTTATGAGATTTATTCAACTTCCTGGTTATTCTACACTGATTAGTGGTTCCAAATAAAGCTTCTTAGATCCTGGTTCATCCTGGTTTGATAAGAATCATGAAGATAATGGATATGTCCGAACATGCTAATCTGGAATCATCTGGATAGAAGGTAGGATATCTTCTTGCTCACAACACTTATGAGATTTATTCAACTTCCTGGTTATTCTCCACTTATTATTGGTTCCAAATAAAGATTCTTAGATTGTGGTTCATCCTGGTTTGATAAGAATCATGAAGATATTGCCATATGTCCGAACAGGCTAATCTGGAATCACTGGGATAGAAAGTGGGATATCTTCTTCCTCACAACTCCTATGAGATTTGTTCAACTTTCTGGATATTCTCCACTGATTAGTGGATCCCAATAAGGCTTCTTACATCGTGGTTCATTCTGGTTTGATAAGAATCATGAAGATATTGCCATATGTCCAAACAGGCTAATCTGGAAGCATCTGGATAAAAAGTGGGATATCTTCTTACTCCCAACTCCTATGAGATTTATTCAACTTCCTGGTTATTCTCCACTGATTAGTGGTTCCCAATCAAGCTTCTTACATATTGGTTCATCCTGGTTTGATAAGAATGATGAAGATATTGCCATATGTCCGAACAGGCTAATCTGGAATCACTTGGATAGAAAGTGGGATATCTTCTACCTCACCACTCCTATGAGATTTGTTCAACTTCCTGTATATTCTCCACTGATTAGTGGTTCCCACTAAAGCTTTTTACATCATGGTTCATCCTGGTTTGATAAGAATCATGAATATATTGTCATATGTCCGAACAGGCTAATCTGGAATCATCTGGATAGAAAGTGGGATATCTACTTACTCCTAACTCCTATGAGATTTATTCAACTTCCTGGTTATTCTGCAGTGATTAGTGGTTCCCAATCAAGCTTCTTACATATTGGTTCATCCTGGTTTGATAAGAATCATGAAGATAATGGCATATGTCCGAAACAGGCTAATCCGGAATCATCTGGATAGAAAGTGAGATATCTTCTTACTCATAACTCCTATGAGATTTATTCAACTTCCTGGTTATTCTCCACTAATTAGTGGTTCCAAATAAACCTTCTAAGATCGTAGTTCATCCTGGTTTGATAAGAATCATGAAGATAATGGCATATGTCCGAACAGGCTAATCTGGAATCATCTGGATAGAAGGTGGGATATCTTCTTGCTCACAACACTTATGAGATTTATTCAACTTCCTGGTTATTCTCCACTGATTAGTGGTTCCAAATAAAGCTTCTTAGATCGTGGTTCATCCTGGTTTGATAAGAATCATGAAGATAATGGATATGTCCGAACATGCTAATCTGGAATCATCTGGATAGAAGGTAGGATATCTTCTTGCTTACAACACTTATGAGATTTATTCAACTTCCTGGTTATTCTCCACTGATTAGTGGTTCCAAATAAAGCTTCTTAGATCGTGGTTCATCCTGGTTTGATAAGAATCATGAAGATAATGGCATATGTCCGAACATGCTAATCTGGAATCATCTGGATAGAAGGTGGGATATCTTCTTGCTCACAACACTTATGAGATTTATTCAACTTCCTGGTTATTCTCCACTGATTAGTGGTTCCAAATAAAGCTTTTTAGATCGTCGTTCATCCTGGCTTGATAAGAATCATGAAGATAATGGCATATGTCCGAACAGGCTAATCTGGAATCAACTGGATAGAAGCTGGGATATCTTCTTGCTCACAACACTTATGAGATTTATTCAACTTCCTGGTTATTCTCCACTGATTAGTGGTTCCAAATAAAGCTTCTTAGATCGTGGTTTATCCTGGTTTGATAAGAATCATGAAGATAATGGATATGTCCGAACATGCTAATCTGGAATCATCTGGATAGAAGGTAGGATATCTTCTTGCTCACAACACTTATGAGATTTATTCAACTTCCTGGTTATTCTCCACATATTATTGGTTCCAAATAAAGATTCTTAGATCGTGGTTCATCCTGGTTTGATAAGAATCATGAAGATATCGCCATATGTCCGAACAGGCTAATCTGGAATCACTGGGATAAAAAGTGGGATATCTTCTTCCTTACAACTCCTATGAGATTTGTTCAACTTTCTGGATATTCTCCACTGATTAGTGGTTCCCAATCAAGCTTCTTACATCGTGGTTCATTCTGGTTTGATAAGAATCATGAAGATATTGCCATATGTCCAAACAGGCTAATCTGGAAGCATCTGGATAGAAAGTGGGATATCTTCTTACTCCCAAATCCTATGAGATTTATTCAACTTCCTGGTTATTCTCCAAAGATTAGTGGTTCCCAATCAAGCTTCTTACATATTGGTTCATCCTGGTTTGATAAGAATCATGAAGATAATGGCAAATGTCCGAACAGGCTAATCCGGAATAATCTGGATAGAAAGTGGGATATCTTCTTACTCACAACTCCTATGAGATTTATTCAACTTCCTGGTTATTATTCACTGATCAGTGGTTCCAATTAAAGCTTCTAAGATCGTGGTTCATCCTGGTTTGATAAGAATCATGAAGATAATGGCATATGTCCGAACAGGCTAATCTGGAATCATCTAGATAGAAGGTGGGATATCTTCCTGCTCACAACACTTATGAGATTTATTCAACTTCCTGGTTATTCTCCACTGATTAGTGGTTCCAAATAAAGCTTCTTAGATCCTGGTTCATCCTGGTTTGATAAGAATCATGAAGATATTGCAATATGTCCGAACAGGCTAATCTGGAATCATCTGGATAGAAAGTGGGATATCTTCTTAATCACAACTCCTATGAGATTTATTCAACTTCCTGGTTATTCTCCACTGATTAGTGGTTCCAAATAAAGCTTCTTAGATCGTGGTTCATCCTGGTTTGATAAGAATCATGAAGATAATGGCATACGTCCGAACTTGCTAATCTGGAATCATCTGGATAGAAGGTGGGATATCTTCTTGCTAACAACACTTGTGAGATTTATTCAACTTCCTGGTTATTCTCCACTGATTAGTGGTTCCAAATAAAGCTTCTTAGATCGTGGTTCATCCTGGTTTGATAATAATCATGAAGATATTGCCATATGTCCGAACAGGCTAATCTGGAATCATCTGGATAGAAGGTGGGATATCTTCTTGCTCACAACACTTATGAGATATTTTCAACTTCCTGGTTATTCTCCACTGATTAGTGGTTCCAAATAAAGCTTCTTAGATCGTGGTTCATCCTGGTTTGATAATAATCATGAGGATATTGCCATATGTACGAACAGGCTAATCTGGAATCATCTGGATAGAAAGTGGGATTCTTCTTACTCACAACTCCTATGAGATTTCTTCAACTTCCTGGTTATTCTCCACTGACTAGTGGTTCTAAATAAAGCTTCTTAGATCGTGGTTCATCCTGGTTTGATAAGAATCATGAAGATAATGGCATATGTCCGAACATGCTAATCTGGAATCATATGGATAGAAGGTGGGATATTTTCTTCCTCACAACACTTATGAGATTTATTCAACTTCCTGGTTATTCTCCACTGATTAGTGGTTACAAATAAAAATTTTTAGATCGTGGTTCATCCTGGCTTGATAAGAATCATGAAGATAATGGCATATGTCCGAACAGGCTAATCTGGAATCATCTGGATAGAAGCTGGGATATCTTCTTGCTTACAACACTTATGAGATTTATTCAACTTCCTGGTTATTCTCCACTGATTAGTGGTTCCAAATAAAGCTTCTTAGATCGTGGTTCATCCTGGTTTGATAAGAATCATGAAGATAATGGATATGTCCGAACATGCTAATCTGGAATCATCTGGATAGAAGGTAGGATATCTTCTTGCTCACAACACTTATGAGATTTATTCAACTTCCTGGTTATTCTCCACTTATTATTGGTTCCAAATAAAGATTCTTAGATTGTGGTTCATCCTGGTTTGATAAGAATCATGAAGATATTGCCATATGTCCGAACAGGCTAATCTGGAATCACTGGGATAGAAAGTGGGATATCTTCTTCCTCACAACTCCTATGAGATTTGTTCAACTTTCTGGATATTCTCCACTGATTAGTGGTTCCCAATCAGGCTTCTTACATCGTGGTTCATTCTGGTTTGATAAGAATCATGAAGATATTGCCATATGTCCAAATAGGCTAATCTGGAAGCATCTGGATAAAAAGTGGGATATCTTCTTACTCCCAACTCCTATGAGATTTATTCAACTTCCTGGTTATTCTCCACTGATTAGTGGTTCCCAATCAAGCTTCTTACATATTGGTTCATCCTGGTTTGATAAGAATGATGAAGATATTGCCATATGTCCGAACAGGCTAATCTGGAATCACTTGGATAGAAAGTGGGATATCTTCTACCTCACAACTCCTATGAGATTTGTTCAACTTCCTGTATATTCTCCACTGATTAGTGGTTCCCACTAAAGCTTTTTACATCATGGTTCATCCTGGTTTGATAAGAATCATGAATATATTGTCATATGTCCGAACAGGCTAATCTGGAATCATCTGGATAGAAAGTGGGATATCTACTTACTCCTAACTCCTATGAGATTTATTCAAATTCCTGGTTATTCTGCAGTGATTAGTGGTTCCCAATCAAGCTTCTTACATATTGGTTCATCCTGGTTTGATAAGAATCATGAAGATAATGGCATATGTCCGAAACAGGCTAATCCGGAATCATCTGGATAGAAAGTGAGATATCTTCTTACTCATAACTCCTATGAGATTTATTCAACTTCCTGGTTATTCTCCACTAATTAGTGGTTCCAAATAAACCTTCTAAGATCGTAGTTCATCCTGGTTTGATAAGAATCATGAAGATAATGGCATATGTCCGAACAGGCTAATCTGGAATCATCTGGATAGAAGGTGGGATATCTTCTTGCTCACAACACTTATGAGATTTATTCAACTTCCTGGTTATTCTCCACTGATTAGTGGTTCCAAATAAAGCTTCTTAGATCGTGGTTCATCCTGGTTTGATAAGAATCATGAAGATAATGGATATGTCCGAACATGCTAATCTGGAATCATCTGGATAGAAGGTAGGATATCTTCTTGCTCACAACACTTATGAGATTTATTCAACTTCCTGGTTATTCTCCACTGATTAGTGGTTCCAAATAAAGCTTCTTAGATCGTGGTTCATCCTGGTTTGATAAGAATCATGAAGATAATGGCATATGTCCGAACATGCTAATCTGGAATCATCTGGATAGAAGGTGGGATATCTTCTTGCTCACAACACTTATGAGATTTATTCAACTTCCTGGTTATTCTCCACTTATTATTGGTTCCAAATAAAGATTCTTAGATCGTGGTTCATCCTGGTTTAATAAGAATCATGAAGATATTGCCATATGTCCGAACAGGCTAATCTGGAATCACTTGGATAGAAAGTGGGATATCTTCTTCCTCACAACTCCTATGAGATTTGTTCAACTTCCTGGATATTCTCCACTGATTAGTGGTTCCCAATCAAACTTTTTACATCGTGGTTCATCCTGGTTTGATAATAATCATGAAGATATTGCCATATGTCCGAACAGGCTAATATGGAATCATCTGGATAGAAAGTGGGATATCTTCTTACTCCCAACTCCTATGAGATTTATTCAACTTCCTGGTTATTCTCCACTGATTAGTGGTTCCCAATCAAGCTTCTTACATATTGGTTCATCCTGGTTTGATAAGAATCATGAAGATATTGCCATATGTCCGAACAGGCTAATCTGGAATCACTTGGATAGAAAGTGGGATATCTTCTTCCTCACAACTCCTATGAGATTTGTTCAACTTCCTGTATATTCTCCACTGATTAGTGGTTCTCAATAAAGCTTCTTACATCGTGGTTCATCCTGGTTTGATAAGAATCATGAATATATTGTCATATGTCCGAACAGGCTAATCTGGAATCATCTGGATAGAAAGTGGGATATCTACTTACTCCTAAGTCCTATGAGATTTATTCAACTTCCTGGTTATTCTGCAGTGATTAGTGGTTCCCAATCAAGCTTCTTACATATTGGTTCATCCTGGTTTGATAAGAATCATGAAGATAATGGCATATGTCCGAAACAGGCTAATCCGGAATCATCTGGATAGAAAGTGGGATATCTTCTTACTCATAACTCCTATGAGATTTATTCAACTTCCTGGTTATTCTCCACTGATTAGTGGTTCCAAATAAAGCTTCTAAGATCGTGGTTCATCCTGGTTTGATAAGAATCATGAAGATAATGGCATATGTCCGAACAGGCTAATCTGGAATCATCTGGATAGAAGGTGGGATATCTTCTTGCTCACAACACTTATGAGATTTATTCAACTTCCTGGTTATTCTCCACTGATTAGTGGTTCCAAATAAAGCTTCTTAGATCGTGGTTCATCCTGGTTTGATAATAATCATGAAGATTTTGCCTTATGTCCGAACAGGCTAATCTGGAATCATCTGAATAGAAAGGGGGATATCTTCTTACTCACAACTCCTATGAGATTTATTAAACTTCCTGGTTATTCTCCACTGATTAGTGGTTCCAAATAAAGCTTCTTAGACCGTGGTTCATCCTTGTTTGATAAGAATCATGGAGATAATGGCATATGTCCGAACAGGCTAATCTGGAATCATCTGGATAGAAGGTGGGATATCTTCTTGCTCACAACTCTTATGAGATTTATTCTACTTCCTGGTTATTCTACACTGATTAGTGGTTCCAAATAAAGCTTTTTAGATCGTGGTTCATCCTTGTTTGATAAGAATCATGAAGATATTGCCATATGTCCGAACAGGCTAATCTGGAATCATCTGGATAAAAAGTGGGACATCTTCTTACTCACAACTCCTATGAGATTTATACAACTTCCTGGTTATTCTCCACTGAATAGTGGTTCCAAATAAAGCTTCTTAGATCGTGGTTCATCCTGGTTTGATAAGAATCATGAAGATAATGGCATATGTTCGAACGGGCTAATCAGAAATCATCTGGATAGAAAGTGGGATATCTTCTTACTCACAACTCCTATGAGATTTATTCAACTTCCTGGTTATTCTCCACTGATTAGTGGTTCCAAATCAAGCTTCTTACATATTGTTTCATCCTGGTTTGATAAGAATCATGAAGATATTGCTATATGTCTGATAGTGCTCAAATTACCCAGTAGAGCTTACTCTCTCAAATAAGAGGTACAGCTGTAGTACTTAGGGATCGAATCACGAGGAGCTAGGGAACCAATTAAATAAAATCTACTAATCAATCCTAGGCAAGGTTGGTTTATATGATAGAAATGAAAATAACAAATCCTAAAATGAGCAAGGCATTTGCTCTAACTAACAATATGAAGGGTTGTTTAAATGGGATAAAGAGTGCTAGACATAGGGTTTCTATTCAGGAAATGGAGATTATAATCTCTATAAATGCTTTAATAAGTTGCTTGCATGATACTATAGATCTCAGCCGCTTAACATATGTGAATGAATCACTGGTTAAAATATCTAGATCTCTGGCCACACCTTTCGCATGATGACACAGAAAAAGAGTCGGTCGATATCCTTTTGAGATATCGAGCGATACACCTTTCGCGGCGTCGATCGCTTTACCAGTAGGGTATCGATCGACGGCTTCTAGATCTGCCTAGGCGCGAACCGAATATGACCGCGAGGTCTCAAGGAGGACCTGTCGTTCTTCTCAACGGGAAACAAGCATCGCTCAAATGGATAATTCAAAATAATCTAAGATCCTAGTGATCTACGTTCTAGTTAGCTACTCTAAAACAAGCATAGGGTACAATCCAATTGATGAGTATCACAACTTAGCAATTATAACTTGGGGCTAATCCCACAAACCTATTTAAACCCTAGATCTAACAAGTAGACTACTCAGACATAGCTAAACAATTCATAACAATAGATAGATGAAAGAATTGCATAGATAGAATAAAGTAGAAATACAAAAGGAGATGAGAATTCTCTCCAATCTCTCTAAAACAAATAAAACTCTAGTCTCTCTCTCACTCTCTGCTTTGGTTGTGAAAAGCTTCAAGCTTTACAGGGTTTCAAAACTTGCCGTCAAAAAGACTTTGCAGGGGTATTTAAGCATTTCCATTAGGTTAAAAACTTGTCAGGGGCAATCTCGTAATTTGGTGAAGTCTTGGTGAAGTAGTCGGCTAAACCATTTCGTCCTCGATATCGATCGACAACACTGCATGTGTATCGATCGATTATAATCTTCTCGTACTCGGATCTTCTCAGCTGTATCGAGCGACAACTCAGGATGAGTATCGATCGATTGTAATCGCAATGTTTACTTCCGACTTAGTCTTGAATGGTCAACTCGGGTGTATCATCTCTTGTACTCCAAAATGCTCCAAGAACATCACTTTCTCACAAAATGCTCCTGAACCTGAAAACATACCTAACATGCTAGAAAACAGATTAAATATATAATTAAAGACTAGTATACCATGGTTAAAAACGGGTAAAATCCATGGTATATCAACTCCCCCAGACTTACTCCTTTGCTTGTCCTCAAGCAAAAACAGTAGTCTTTGGAAAAGGTTTGGAAATAGCAGGAACTCAAGGATTCAATATATTGAAGTCATCACTCTATGGGTTTGCAATTCATGTCTAAAATCCTAATCACAGAAGTTCATCATGCCTTATCCTAGCTTAGCAACTAAACTCATCTAGTCAACAACTTAGCAATTCTCATCTGACATTCCCCTCTACTAACCTCATTTCTTAACATAAAATAAAGTGCAGGCTTTACCTTGGGAGTATCGATCAAAGAACACATGGATTCAACTCAAACAAGTATCTGAACACACAGGTAGTCTTCTCTGATTCCTTTCTCCCCTCTTCTCTCTTCACTGAATCTCTTATTAGTTTCAATTTCAACAGGTTTCATGCCACATAGGCTATCTAGTATATCTCATTGACATTGCATTGTAACTCGTACATTTTTTGACAATGTGTAGCGAATATTGGGGTCGCAGGAATCACTCCTACCCCTCGTTTCCACAATGTGTGATCATTCTTGAGATTTAGAATACTGGGGTCGCAGGAGACACTCCTACCCCTCTGCTTCTCAAGAAATCATATCAATCTTTTCTTTATAAACTTAGATCTTGAGATGCCGAAGAGAGTGAAGGAAGGGAACCAGAAACACACAGACTTGTTACCTTCCAGACTTGTAAGAGGATTCCGATCCAGTGATATCCAAGCCCCAAGACAAGCAAATAAGTCAGTATTAGTGTTGGAGGTCAGCTTTGGTTCCTTCAGACAATCTTAGCTAGTGAATATAGATAGCAGGTTGATCCACTTTAGCATCTTTAGTACTATCTGCAATTAGTAATCTAGAATGGTGCTAAAGAGTGGTCAGACAATCAAATAATAATCCATATCAATGTTCATATTTAATACTTATGCGAAAAAAATAATTTTGAAAAACATATTAATAAAAACCAAAATAAAAAAACACATATTAGTAAACTCCCCCCAGACTTAAATTACACTGTCCCAGTGTAACATCCGGTGGGGAGGTAAATAAAATAAAACATAATAAATATAACAAGTTAGAATGAATAAACCTGATCGACAAGATGTCGATCGATTCGTAGTGGTATACGTCGATCGTTATTAATGGTCGTGTGATGTCGAGCGATATGAATGGTGAATGTTGGTCGATGGTAATATCATTCAACTTGGATCTAATAAAACTGCAAAATAAAGTCGAAAAATAAAAGCAAAAAGAAAAATAAAATAAAATAAAGAAAAAGAAAACCTAATAGTGGGTTGCCTCCCACTCAGCGCTTGGTTATAGTCATTTAGCTTGACTGTGGTAGGTGAGTGACTCATGGGGTGCAGAAACTGCTGATTGCCGGACAGCAATCATCAATCTTGTGTCTCCTGCTGTTGAACCATGTGGCAACGAAGCTTCTTGTGGCCTCATCTGCTCGTAGTTGCTTCTTATCTATCTGGAGGACTGTTTCTTGAAGTTTCCTCACAGAATTCTCGATGTATTCGATTTTATCAACTTCCTTGTCAATGGTCTGGTAGGTGTGTACTGATAATAACTTTAGCTCGCTCTGTAATGCATCGATCCTGTCCATAATAAACTGATCTCGGTCTGCTAAAGACTCAGTGTCGATCGATGCTACGAGATGCGCGTCGGTCACTTCGCTGACGGGTCTGTCGATCGATTCAGCATCCATTGTGTCGATCGATTGTGAACACTGTCCTTGGTACTGCAGAGCACGTATATTGCCCTTCATGTGGCGAGTAGTTCTGCAGAGGTTGTCAACTCGTTCGTTAACAGTGTAGTCAATGGTATCACAGGTTCCGTTGAGTCTCCTTTCCATAGCTTCCATAGCCTCGTACAGCTCATCTTTAAGTTCATCAACTGCTGCTGTAGTGTCTGGTCCACTTGCTGGTGGTGGCTCGCTGTCGATCAATGTTGGTCTTTGCCTGTCGATCGATGGAAGAGTAGCATTCTGAGCTTGGTCATTCTGGCGAATTGTGTCCAACTCTTTTTGTAGAAGATCGATCCTCTTACTTAACCATTCGACATTGTTGTTGAGATGGCTGTAGACGTCTCCAATCCGTGTATTGATGTAAGCAACCTCCCATTCATCTTTCTTAGGTGATGAACATTCCGGTCGGTCCATGGGTGTAGTCTTGCCGATGTCGATCGATCGTAGAGGTACTCTGTCGGTCGATACTGGTGGCGTAGCCTCTTTCTCAAGCGTGGTCAATATGTTTCCAAGCTCCACTCTTATCTCAGCCATATCATTCTGGAAGTCTTTGTAACTGACATCCAAAGGCTGGAAAGTGTCTTCCACCAATGTGCGCATGTTTGCCTCAAGGTGCGCCTGAGCTCTCCATACATCAGTCACCATATCATCCACCTCCTCTCTACTGTAGGGCACTGGTGGTGGTGTGTATGCATGGTAAGGGCGTGTGTGTATTGGAAGTTGTAAGCAACCTTTGTGAAAAAGGGATGCTCTGTCCAAAAGTCTCTTTACTTGCTCCTTGGTAACATGGATGATCTCACCGTCAACTCCTCTAGCATAGCCAAACTCATCTCTATAGACACCATATTCATCCTTAGCCTCCCACTTGAATCTCCTGGATCCATCGGTAGTGAAGGCATGTCGTCCAAACTCCAGTCGTCTGTCGGGCGATCAGACTCTCTGTCTGTCGATCGATCCTGGATATCCGCCGTCGATCGACGGTGTTGAAACGATGTCGATCGATTGTGAATGTCGAGGGGGACCGAAGTGTTGAGGAACTGGATCCTTCCTTGTGTTGGTGTTGTGGTCGTCATGGACGTGTTGTAGGATGTTTGGATGGCTACGTTGCTGTGTGAACAGGTTTTCTGGTCCATTGGCAACTTGGAGGATGTCTGCTATGTCTTCTGATTATGTGCAGAACTCTTCCATCCATAGCTCTTGCATAGCCATCTGTGTCCCTGAAAATTCCAAATTCATCAGGTGTTAGTGAAACATTCCTGATATCATAAGGTTCATGAGATCTCGGTTGAGCTCTGTTGAATGTGTCGATCGATGGGTGAGTGGTGGTGGCGGTCGATGGTGCACGTCTAGCTGCACGGTTTGATTGATTGAACATGTTGTTGCAGTCTTCCATTGATGAATCTCTGAATGCTGGAAGCTGCTGGGTAGAAGGTGAAAAGTTTTGAATTTTCGTGACTTGGGTCGTCAAACTTTTATACCCATGTGTTGCCCTAATCGGTGAAATTGCGATTTTGTCCTTTAAGTCGTCCGGGTTAATATCGATCGATATTATACTGGCAATGTCGATCGATGGACGATGTCGTTTTGCTGGATGAAGTAGATAATCGATCGATGGTGGGCGTTTGTTATCGATCGATTGTGGTGCAAATCTGTCCTTCTCCAAGTAGATTTCCCAAGCTCTCTCTTCCCAATAGTCTTCATCATATTCTTCACTGTGGTCTCCACTGTGGAAAGAGGTGGCTGTGTCTACTGCAAAACTCTCATGAAATCCGCTATCTGCCCAAGTCCTTATTGAGTAATCATCTTGCTTTCGGTTGGGTGGGATGGCGAAATTCGGGTAGCAATGATCTGGTAGATCGAGTTCATCATCCGGTGGGTCTCTGTCGATCGATGATCCATAGTTGTTGTCGATCTCCGCTGACTTAAATGTGTCGATCGATGACGTTAAAGTACTGTCGATCGATCCCGAGTACTCTGTCTCGTACTCAACTTCACAATGACAAACTGCGATGATACCAGTATCATCTTCCTTTACCACTAATTTGGCTGGTGGTTTGTCAAGCTTGACAGGGTCGTAGTGGATATCTAGATCTATCATAGTCAAGCACATCCTATTGGTCTTCATGTCACATATGGCTCCTACTGTTGCCATAAATGCTCTTCCAAGTAAGAGGGAAGAGTTCCAATTTAACTTGATGTCTAGGACATGAAAATCCACAGGGACGATAGCATCACCAATGTGTACCTCCAGGTCTTTGATGAAGCCTCCAGAGTTTCTCTGAGAGTAATCCACGAAAGTAAAGATCTGTGGTGAGGGCTCTACTTGTAGGCCCAGATGGTCTGCCATGACCTTTGGTAAAATGCTGACTGATGAACCAGTGTCACATAGTGCGTGAGGAAATTCAATACCTCGTACCACACAGGGTATTGCAAACTTCCCAGGATCACTCTTCTTTAGCAAAGTAATCCATTTCCTCATTTCTTCTCTGACGTTGTCAAGCCTTCTCCTAATGTCAGTTTCAGTCTCCCTTGTTTCTCTGAAGAACATCCACAATCTCTTTGTGAAATAAACCTCCTCAAAAGGTTTCTCTGGTGGGATTCCGATAACTCTCTTAGTGAAACCATCAATCTCCTTTTCATTAGCTTCCCTCTTAAGGTTCTTAGGAATCTTCTCCTTCTGACTCCTTAACCTTCTTCCTTCAGTTCCCTCTGATGTAGGTGTAGTGTCTGAAGGGTTACTAGTTATTTCGGTAGGGATAACTTGTGGTTCCGGTGTGGGTCTGAGTGCATTGATTCGGTTGTTGTCTATCGATGGTAGTTGCACTCGGTATATGAGAGGTGCGTGTCGATCGATAGGTGGAGAATAGGATCGATCGATACGGTTCTCTTCGTTGTGTCAATCGATGAGTGGCTCGTCTCGTCGGTCGATATCTTCGTAGGTGTGGGTGGGTGGGTATGGATGAGAAGCCGTGAACTCAGCATGTGTCAAAATCCTAACCGCGTTGCAGTCTGCAAGCATGTCCGGAAAAGACATCGTCGATGTCGATCAATGAGGACTAGTTGGTGTCGATCGACACCATTGCGATCCACCGAGACTTAGCGAACTTTCCACTTCAAAGTCTCCTTCTTGTAGCTTCTCCTGTTTCACCACTTGCCAGAAATCATCATCTATGATAGCATTGACGTGGTGTCTCCTATTTCCTTCCCCTACTTCCTTAGAAGTTCCAATCCTCCTGATAGAGTCTTCAGTCTGGACAATCTGTGTCTCAAGTTTCTTAACTTGAGTGCAGATGGTATCTATCCTCGTGGTCAGATTGTTAAAGACAGAATCAATCTTCCCATTGAAGTCTACTGTAAGCTTCTGCTGACCTTCCAGAACTCTATCAATCATGGCATCAAACTTACTCTCTTGGGTGGGTGGCGGTGGGTTTTGGTAAGCTGAGTTGCCGTAATTCCTTGTGTTGGTGAAGGGTTTCTGGTACTGTGAACTCTGGTTGTAGTTACTCTTCTGACCATTGCCAAAAAAGTTTCTGTTTCCACTCTGGTTTCCATATCTCTGAAATCCAGTACCTCCAATGTAGTTCACATCTTCCTCTGTATCATCCTCTCTAGCCTCTCCTTCTTCAGCTGAGCAGACTGGTTGTCCCAGAAATGCGTGTAAAGCATCTATCTTGGCTCTGACTTCATTCATCTGGTCTTCACCTATGGCTGCAACCGATTTCTTCTTGTCAGAGTCAGTGTTCTTGGTGCTGCTGCTGTTGGCTAGGTTCTCAATAAGTCTCACAGCCTCTCTTGGATTCCTAGTGTTGAAGTTCCCCTCACTAGCAGTATCAAGAGCCATCTGATACCTTAAGGCGATACCTCTGTAAAAAGTGCTTAACAGCTGCACTTCATTGAATCCATGGTGTGGACAGTCTCGCTGGAAGAACTTGAATCTGATCCACGCGTCTTTAAAAGTCTCACTAGGCTTTTGCGCGAAAGTGGCTATTTTTCTCCTTAAGTCTTCAGCGCGTGCCTCATCAAAGAAATTACGCAGGAAAGCGTTTTTGATGTCGGCCCAGGATGTCAGTGATCCTGTAGGTAGCTGCTTGAGCCAGTGCGAAGCTTCTCCAATCAGTGAGTATTTGAAGAGCTTGCAGAGTAGGTAGTCCTCGGGGACTCCATCCATACGAATAGCAGCGATAAGGTATCTGAGACACGAGAGAGTAGTATTGAGGCTTGAGCTCGAAGTTCGGCTTCTGAATCTCTGGAAGTCGAATAGCTGATCTGTTGGTGTAGTACTCGTCTGGACGGTTATAGTCTGCCAACGATCGTGTTTGAGCTTCTCCTGTAGCCTCAGCTTCAGTTTCAGGGATTATGTTTCCATGTGCGTCTAGTTTCTGACCTGTTGCATTACGCAGATGACCATCTTGGTCATACAGGTTTTCATTCTCGCCCTGCGTGAGAATGACAATCGCGACCATGCTTCGCGGAGTAGTGTCGATCGGTATACGGTTAGAAGTATCGATCGATGTAAATCGGTGAACTGTATCGGTCGACGGTGCTGTCGGAGTGTCGGTCGACTGTTGAACGTTAGTATCAGTCGACGGTAATGCGGTTCTGTCGATCGATGCGGAGCGTAGGTCTTTGCGGATTGAGCGTTCCAAGTGTGCAGGATCCCCTGAGAATAATAGTTGATTTCCCTTGTTGCTTCTGGTACTGCTGGGATCGAATCACGAGGAGCTAGGGAACCAATTAAATAAAATCTACTAATCAATCCTAGGCAAGGTTGGTTTATATGATATAAATGAAAATAACAAATCCTAAAATGAGCAAGGCAGTTGCTCTAACTAACAATATGAAGGGTTGTTTAAATGGGATAAAGAGTGCTAGACATAGGGTTTCTATTCAGGAAATGGAGATTATAATCTCTATAAATGTTTTAATAAGTTGCTTGCATGATACTATAGATCTCAGCCGCTTAACATATGTGAATGAATCACTGGTTAAAATATCTAGATCTCTGGCCACACCTTTCGCATGATGACACAGAAAAAGAGTCGGTCGATATCCTTTTGAGATATCAAGCGATACACCTTTCGCGGCGTCGATCGCTTTACCACTAGGGTATCGATCGAAGGCTTCTAGATCTGCCTAGGCGCGAACCGAATATGACCGCGAGGTCTCAAGGAGGAACTGTCGTTCTTCTCAACGGGAAACATGCATCGCTCAAATGGATAATTCAAGATAATCTAAGATCCTAGTGACTATGTTCTAGTTAGCTACTCTAAAACAATAATAGGGTACAATCCATTTGATGAGTATCACAACTTAGCAATTATAGCTTGGGGCTAATCCCATAAACCTATTTAAACCCTAGATCTAACAAGTAGACTACTCAGACATAGCTAAACAATTCATAACAATAGATAGATGAAAGAATTGCATAGTAGAATAAAGTAGAAATAGAAAAGGAGATGAGAAATCTCTCCAATCTCTCTCAAAGAAATAAAACGCTAGTCTCTCTCTCACACTCTCTACTTTGTTTGTGAAAAGCTTCAAGCTTCAAAGGGTTTCAAAACATGCCGTCAAAAAGACTTTGCAGGAGTATTTAAGCATTTCCATTAGGTTAAAAACTCGTCAGGGGCAATCTCGTAATTTGGTGAAGTCTTGGTGAAGTCTTGGTGAAGTAGTCGGCTAAACCATTTCGTCCTCGATATCGATCGACAACACTGAATGTGTATCGATCGATTATAATCTTCTCGTACTCGGATCTTCTCAGCTGTATCGATCGACAACTCAGGATGAGTATCGATCGACAACTCAGGATGAGTATCGATCGATTGTAATCGCAATGTTGACTTCCCACTTAGTCTTGAATGGTCAACTCGGGTGTATCATCTCTTGTACTCCAAAATGCTTCAAAAACATCACTTTCTCACGAAATGCTCCTGAACCTGAAAACATACCTAACAGGCTAGAAAACAGATTAAATATATAATAAAATACTAGTATACCATGGTTAAAAACGGGTAAAATCCATGGTAGATCAATGTCCGAACAGGCTAATGTGGAATCATCTGGATACAAAGTGGGATATCTTCTTACTCACAACTCCTCTAATATTTATTCAACTTCCTGGTTATTCTCCACTGATTAGTGGTTCCAAATAAAGTTTCTTAGATCGTGGTTCATCCTGGTTTGATAAGAATCATGAAGATAATGGCATATGTCCGAAAATGATAATCTGGAATCATCTAGATAGAAGGTGGGATATCTTCTTGCTCACAAAACTTAGGAGATTTATTCAACTTCCTGGTTATTCTCCACTGATTAGTGGTTCCAAATAAAGCTTCTTAGATCGTGGTTCATCCTGGATTGATAAGAATCATGAAGATATTGCCATATGTCCGAACAGGCTAATCTGGAATCATCTGGATAGAAGGTGGGATATCTTCTTGCTCACAACACTTATGAGATATTTTCAACTTCCTAGTTATTCTCCACTGATTAGTGGTTCCAAATAAAGCTTCTTAGATCGTGGTTCATCCTGGTTTGATAATAATCATGAAGATATTGCCATATGTCCGAACATGCTAATCTGGAATCATCTGGATAGAAAGTGGGATTCTTCTTACTCACAACTCCTATGAGATATCTTCAACTTCCTGGTTATTCTCCACTGATTAGTGGTTCCAAATAAAGCTTCTTAGATCGTGGTTCATCCTGGTTTGATAAGAATCATGAAGATAATGGCATACGTCCGAACAGGTTAATCTGGAATCATCTGGATAGAAGGTGGGATATCTTCTTCCTCACAACACTTATGAGATTTATTCAACTTCCTGGTTATTCTCCACTGATTAGTGGTTCCAAATAAAGCTTTTTTGATCGTGGTTCATCCTGGCTTGATAAGAATCATGAAGATAATGGCATATGTCCGAACAGGCTAATTTGGAATCATCTGGATAGAAGGTGGGATATATTCTTGCTCACAACACTTATGAGATTTATTCAACTTCCTGGTTATTCTCCACTGATTAGTGGTTCCAAATAAAGCTTCTTAAATTGTGGTTCATCCTGGTTTGATAAGAATCATGAAGATAATGGATATGTCCGAACATGCTAATCTGGAATCATCTGGATAGAAGGTAGGATATCTTCTTTGTCACAACACTTATGAGATTTATTCAACTTCCTGGTTATTCTCCACTTATTATTGGTTTCAAATAAAGATTCTTAGATCGTGGTTCATCCTGGTTTGATAAGAACCATGAAGATATTGCCATATGTCCGAACAGGCTAATTTGGAATCACTTGGATAGAAAATGGAATATCTTCTTCCTCACAACTACTATGAGATTTTTTCAACTTCCTGGTTATTCTCCACTGATTATTGGTTTGATAAGAATCATGAAGATATTGCCATATGTCCAAACAGGCTAATCTGGAATCATCTGGATAGAAAGTGGGATATCTTCTTACTCCCAACTCCTATGAGATTTATTCAACTTCCTGGTTATTCTCCACTGATTAGTGGTTCCCAATCAAGCTTCTTACATATTGGTTCATCATGGTTTGATAAGAATCATGAAGATAATGGCATACGTCCGAACAGGCTAATCTGGAATCATCTGGATAGAAAGTGGGATATCTTCTTACTCACAACTCCTATGAGGTTTATTCAACTTCTTGGTTATTCTCCACTGGTTAGTGGTTCCAAATAAAGCTTCTTAGATCGTGGTTCATCCTGGTTTGATAAGAATCATGAAGATATTGCCATATGTCCGATTAGGCTAATCTGGAATCATCTGGATAGAAAGTGGGATATCTTCTTACTCACAACTCCTATGAGATTTATTCAACTTCCTGGTTATTCTCCACTGATTAGTGGTTCCAAATAAAGCTTCTTAGATCGTGGTTCATCCTGGTTTGATAAGAATCATGAAGATAATGGCATATGTCCGAACAGGCTAATATGGAATCACTTGGATAGAAAGTGGGATATCTTCTTCCTCACATCTCCTATGAGATTTGTTCAACTTCCTGGATTTTATCCACTGATTAGTGGTTCCCAATCAAGCTTCTTACATCGTGGTTCATCCTGGTTTGATAAGAATCATGAAGATATTGTCATATGTCCGAACAGGCTAATCTGGAATCACTTGGATAGAAATTGGGATATCTTCTTACTCCCAACTCCTATGAGATTTATTCAACTTCCTGGTTATTCTCCACTGATTAATGGTTCCCAATCAAGCTTCTTAGATCGTGGTTCATCCTGGTTTGATAAGAATCATGAAGATAATGGCATATGTCCGAACAGGCGAATCCGGAATCATCTGGATAGAAAGTGGGATATCTTCTTACTCACAACTCCTATGAGATTATTCAACGTCCTGGTTATTCTCCACTGATTAGTGGTTCCAAATAAAGCCTCTAAGATCGTGGTTCATCCTTGTTTGATAAGAATCATGAAGATAATGGCATATGTCCGAACAGGCTAATCCGGAATAATCTGGATAGAAAGTGGGATATCTTCTTACTCACAACTCCTATGAGGTTTATTCAACTTCCTGGTTATTCTCCACTGATCAGTGGTTCCAATTAAAGCTTCTAAGATCGTGGTTCATCCTGGTTTGATAAGAATCATGAAGATAATGGCATATGTCCGAACATGCTAATCTGGAATCATCTGGATAGAGGGTGATATATCTTCTTGCTCACAACACTTATGAGATTTATTCAACTTCCTAGTTATTCTCCACTGATTATTGGTTCCAAATAAAGCTTCTTAGATCGTGGTTCATCCTGGTTTGATAAGAATCATGAAGATATTGCCATATGTCCGAACAGGCTAATCTGGAATCATCTGGATAGAAAGTGGGATATCTTCTTACTCACAACTCCTATGAGATTTATTCAACTTCCTGGTTATTCTCCACTGATTAGTGGTTCCAAATAAAGCTTCTTAGATCGTGTTTCATCCTGGTTTGATAAGAATCATGAAGATAATGGCATATGTCCGAACAGGCTAATCTGGAATCATCTAGATAGAAGGTGGGATATCTTCTTGCTCACAACACTTATGAGATTTATTCAACTTCCTGGTTATTCTCCACTGGTTAGTGGTTCCAAATAAAGCTTCTTAGATCGTGGTTCATTCTAGTTTAATAAGAATAATGAAGATATTGCCATATGTCCGAACAGGCTAATCTGGAATCATCTGGATATAAAGTGGGATATCTTCTTACTCACAACTCCTATGAGATTTATTCAACTTCCTAGTTATTGTCCACTGATTAGTGGTTCGAAATAAAGCTTCTTAGATCGTGGTCATCCTGGTTTGATAAGAATCATGAAGATAATGGCATATATCCGAACATGCTAATCTGGAATCATTTGAATAGAAGGTGGGATATCTTCTTGCTCACAACACTTATGAGATTTATTCAACTTCCTGGTTATTCTCCACTGATTAGTGGTTCCAAATAAAGCTTCTTAGATCGTGGTTCATCCTGGTTTGATAAGAATTATGAAGATAATGGCATATATCCGAACAGGCTAATCTGGAATCATCTGGATAGAAGGTGGGGTATCTTCTTGCTCACAACACATATGAGATTTATTCAACTTCCTGGTTATTCTCCACTGATTAGTTGTTCTAAATAAACTTTCTTAGATCGTGGTTCATCCTGGTTTGATAAGAATCATGAAGATATTGCCATATGTCCGAACAGGCTAATCTGGAATCATCTGGATAGAAAGTGGGATATCTTCTTACTCACAACTCCTATGAGATTTATTCAACTACCTGGTTATTCTCCACTGATTAGTGGTTCCAAATAAAGCTTCTTAGATCGTGGTTCATCCTGGTTTGATAAGAATCATGAAGATAATGCCATATGTCCGAACATGCTAATATGGAATCACTTGGATAGAGAGTGGGATATCTTCTTCCTCACAACTCCTATGAGATTTGTTCAACTTCCTGGATATTCTCCACTGATTAGTGGTTCCCAATCAAGCTTCTTAGATCGTGTTTCATCCTGGTTTGATAAGAATCATGAAGATATTGCCATATGTCCGAACAGGCTAATCTGGAATCACTTGGATAGAAATTGGGATATTTTCTTACTCCCAACTCCTATGAGATTTATTAAACTTCCTGGTTATTCTCCACTGATTAGTGGTTCCCAATCAAGCTTCTTAGATCGTGGTTCATCCTGGTTTGATAAGAATCATGAAGATAATGGCATATGTCCGAACAGGCTAATATGGAATCACTTGGATAGAAAGTGGGATATCTTCTTCCTCCCAACTCCTATGAGATTTGTTCAACTTCCTGGATTTTATCCACTGATTAGTGGTTCCCAATCAAGCTTCTTACATCGTGGTTCATCCTGGTTTGATAAGAATCATGAAGATATTGTCATATGTCCGAACAGGCTAATCTGGAATCACTTGGATAGAAATTGGGATATCTTCTTCCTCACAACTCCTATGAGATTTGTTCAACTTCCTGGATATTCTCCACTGTTTAGTGGTTCCCAATCAAGCTTCTTACATCGTGGTTCATCCTGGTTTGATAAGAATCATGAAGATAATGGCATATGTCCGAACAGGCGAATCCGGAATCATCTGGATAGAAAGTGGGATATCTTCTTACTCACAACTCCTATGAGATTATTCAACGTCCTGATTATTCTCCACTGATTAGTGGTTCCAAATAAAGCTTCTAAGATCGTGGTTCATCCTTGTTTGATAAGAATCATGAAGATAATGGCATATGTCCGAACAGGCTAATCCGGAATAATCTGGATAGAAAGTGGGATATCTTCTTACTCACAACTCCTATGAGGTTTATTCAACTTCCTGGTTATTCTCCACTGATCAGTGGTTCCAATTAAAGCTTCTAAGATCGTGGTTCATCCTGGTTTGATAAGAATCATGAAGATAATGGCATATGTCCGAACATGCTAATCTGGAATCATCTGGATAGAGGGTGATATATCTTCTTGCTCACAACACTTATGAGATTTATTCAACTTCCTAGTTATTCTCCACTGATTATTGGTTCCAAATAAAGCTTCTTAGATCGTGGTTCATCCTGGTTTGATAAGAATCATGAAGATATTGCCATATGTCCGAACAGGCTAATCTGGAATCATCTGGATAGAAAGTGGGATATCTTCTTACTCACAACTCCTATGAGATTTATTCAACTTCCTGGTTATTCTCCACTGATTAGTGGTTCCAAATAAAGCTTCTTAGATCGTGTTTCATCCTAGTTTGATAAGAATCATGAAGATAATGGCATATGTCCGAACAGGCTAATCTGGAATCATCTGGATAGAAGGTGGGATATCTTCTTGCTCACAACACTTATGAGATTTATTCAACTTCCTGGTTATTCTCCACTGGTTAGTGGTTCCAAATAAAGCTTCTTAGATCGTGGTTGATTCTGGTTTAATAAGAATAATGAAGATATTGCCATATGTCCGAACAGGCTAATCTGGAATCATCTGGATATAAAGTGGGATATCTTCTTACTCACAACTCCTATGAGATTTATTCAACTTCCTGGTTATTTTCCACTGATTAGTGGTTCGAAATAAAGCTTCTTAGATCGTGGTCATCCTGGTTTGATAAGAATCATGAAGATAATGGCATATATCCGAACATGCTAATCTGGAATCATTTGAATAGAAGGTGGGATATCTTCTTGCTCACAACACTTATGAGATTTATTCAACTTCCTGGTTATTCTCCACTGATTAGTGGTTCCAAATATAGCTTCTTAGATCGTGGTTCATCCTGGTTTGATAAGAATCATGAAGATAATGGCATATATCCGAACAGGCTAATCTGGAATCATCTGGATAGAAGGTGGGATATCTTCTTGCTCACAACACATATGAGATTTATTCAACTTCCTGGTTATTCTCCACTGATTAGTTGTTCTAAATAAACTTTCTTAGATCGTGGTTCATCCTGGTTTGATAAGAATCATGAAGATATTGCCATATGTCCGAACATGCTAATATGAAATCATCTGGATAGAAAGTGGGATATCTTCTTACTCACAACTCCTATGAGATTTATTCAACTCCCTGGTTATTCTCCACTGATTAGTGGTTCCAAATAAAGCTTCTTAGATCGTGGTTCATCCTGGTTTGATAAGAATCATGAAGATATTGTCATATGTTCGAACATGTTAATATGGAATCATCTGGATAGAAAGTGGGATATCTTCTTACTCACAACCCCTATGAGATTTATTCAACTTCCTGGTTATTCTCCACTGATTAGTGGTTCCCAATCAAGCTTCTTACATTTTGGTTTATCCTGGTTTGATAAAAATCATGAAGATATTGCCATATGTCCGAACAGGCTAATCTGGAATCATCTGGATAGAAAGTGGGATATCTTCTTACTCACAAATCCTATGAGATTTATTCAACTTCCTGGTTATTCTCCACTGATTAGTGGTTCCAAATAAAGCTTCTTAGATCGTGGTTCATCCTGGTTTGATAAGAATCATGAAGATAGTGCCATATGTCCGAACAGGATAATATGGAATCACTTGGATAGAGACTTCTTCCTCACAACTCCTATGAGATTTGTTCAACTTCCTGGATTTTCTCCACTGATTAGTGGTTCCCAATCAAGCTTCTTAGAACGTGTTTCATCCTGGTTTGATAAGAATCATGAAGATATTGCCATATGTCCGAACAGGCTAATCTGGAATCACTTGGATAGAAATTGGGATATTTTCTTACTCCCAACTCCTATGAGATTTATTCAACTTCCTGGTTATTCTCCACTGATTAGTGGTTCCCAATCAAGCTTCTTAGATCGTGGTTCATCCTGGTTTGATAAGAATCATGAAGATAATGGCATATGTCCGAACAGGCTAATCCGGAGTCATCTGGATAGAAAGTGGGATATCTTCTTACTCACAACTCCTATGAGATTTATTCAACTTCCTGGTTATTCTCCACTGATTATTGGTTCCAAATAAAGCTTCTTAGATCGTGGTTTATCCTGGTTTGATAAGAATCATGAAGATATTGCCATATGTCCGAACAGGCTAATCTGGAATCATCTGGATAGAAAGTGGGATATCTTCTTACTCACAACTCCTATGAGATTTATTCAACTTCCTGGTTATTCTCCACTGATTAGTGGTTTCAAATAAAGCTTCTTAGATCGTGTTTCATCCTGGTTTGATAAGAATCATGAAGATAATGGCATATGTCCGAACATGCTAATCTGGAATCATCTGGATAGAAGGTGGGATATCTTCTTGCTCACAACACTTATGAGATTTATTCAACTTCCTGGTTATTCTCCACTGATTAGTGGTTTCAAATAAAGCTTCTTAGATCGTGTTTCATCCTGGTTTGATAAGAATCATGAAGATAATGGCATATGTCCGAACATGCTAATCTGGAATCATCTGGATAGAAGGTGGGATATCTTCTTGCTCACAACACTTATGAGATTTATTCAACTTCCTGGTTATTCTCCACTGGTTAGTGGTTCCAAATAAAGCTTCTTAGATCGTGGTTCATCCTGGTTTGATAAGAATCATGAAGATATTGCCATATGTCCGAACAGGCTAATCTGGAATCATCTGGATAGAAAGTGGGATATCTTCTTACTCACAACTCCTATGAGATTTATTCAACTTCCTGGTTATTCTCCACTGATTAGTGGTTCCAAATAAAGCTTCTTAGATCGTGTTTCATCCTGGTTTGATAAGAATCATGAATATAATGGCATATGTCCGAACAGGCTAATCTGGAATCATCTGGATAGAAGGTGGGATATCTTCTTGCTCACAACACTTATGAGATTTATTCAACTTCCTGGTTATTCTCCACTGGTTAGTGGTTCCAAATAAAGCTTCTTAGATCGTGGTTCATCCTGGTTTGATAAGAATCATAAAGATATTGCCATATGTCCGAACAGGCTAATCTGGAATCATCTGGATAGAAAGTGGGATATCTTCTTACTCACAACTCCTATGAGATTTATTCAACTTCCTGGTTATTGTCCACTGATTAGTGGTTCGAAATAAAGCTTCTTAGATCGTGGTCATCCTGGTTTGATAAGAATCATGAAGATAATGGCATATATTGCCATATGTCCGAACAGGCTAATCTGGAATCATTTGGATAGAAGGTGGGATATCTTCTTGCTCACAACACTTATGAGATTTATTCAACTTCCTGGTTATTCTCCACTGATTATTGGTTCCCAATCAAGCTTCTTAGATCGTGGTTCATCCTGGTTTGATAAGAATCATGAAGATAATGGCATATGTCCGAACAGGCTAATCTGGTATCATCTGGATAGAAAGTGGGATATCTTCTTACTCACAACTCCTATGAGATTTATTCAACTTCCTGGTTATTCTCCACTGATTAGTGGTTCCAAATAAAGCTTCTAAGATCGTGGTTCATCCTAGTTTGATAAGAATCATGAAGATAATGGCATATGTCCGAACAGGCTAATCTGGAACCATCTGGATAGAAGGTGGGATATCTTCTTGCTCACAAAACTTATGAGATTTATTAAACTTCCTGGTTATTCTCCACTGATTACTGGTTCCAAATAAAGCTTCTTAGATCGTGGTTCATCCTGGTTTGATAAGAATCATGAAGATATTGCCATATGTCTGAACAGGCTAATTTGGAATCATCTGGATAGAAGGTGATATATCTTCTTGCTCACAACACTTATGAGATTTATTCAACTTCCTGATTATTCTCCACTGATTATTGGTTCCAAATAAAGCTTCTTAGATCGTGGTTCATCCTGGTTTGATAAGAATCATGAAGATATTACAATATGTCCGAACAGACTAATCTGGAATCATCTGGATAGAAAGTGGGATATCTTCTTACTCACAACTCCTATGAGATTTATTCAACTTCCTGGTTATTGTCCACTGATTAGTGGTTCGAAATAAACCTTCTTAGATCGTGGTCATCCTGGTTTGATAAGAATCATGAAGATAATGGCATATATCCGAACAGGCTAATCTGGAATCATTTGGATAGAAGGTGGGATATCTTCTTGCTCACAACACTTATGAGATTGATTCAACTTCCTGGTTATTCTCCACTGATTAGTGGTTCCAAATAAAGCTTCTTAGATCGTGGTTCATCCTGGTTTGATAAGAATCATGAAGATAATGGCATATATCCGAACAGGCTAATTTGGAATCATCTGGATAGATGGTGGGATATCTTCTTGCTCACAACACATATGAGATTTATTCAACTTCCTGGTTATTCTCCACTGATTAGTTGTTCTAAATAAACTTTCTTAGATCGTGGTTCATCCTGGTTTGATAAGAATCATGAAGATATTGCCATATGTCCGAACAGGCTAATCTGGAATCATCTGGATAGAAAGTGGGATATCTTCTTACTCACAACTCCTATGAGATTTATTCAACTCCCTGGTTATTCTCCACTGATTAGTGGTTCTAAATAAAGCTTCTTAGATCGTGGTTCATCCTGGTTTGATAAGAATCATGAAGATAATGCCATATGTCCGAACAGGCTAATATGGAATCACTTGGATAGAGAGTGGGATATCTTCTTCCTCACAACTCCTATGAGATTTGTTCAACTTCCTGGATATTCTCCACTCATTAGTGGTTCCCAATCAAGCTTCTTACATCGTGGTTCATCCTGGTTTGATAAGAATCATGAAGATATTGCCATATGTCCGAACAGGCTAATCTGGAATCACTTGGATAGAAATTGGGATATCTTCTTACTCCCAACTCCTATGAGATTTATTCAACTTACTGGTTATTCTCCACTGATTAGTGGTTCCCAATCAAGCTTCTTAGATCGTGGTTCATCCTGGTTTGATAAGAATCATGAAGATAATGGCATATGTCCGAACAGGCTAATCCGGAATCATCTGGATAGAAAGTGGGATATCTTCTTACTCACAACTCCTATGAGATTTATTCAACTTCCTGGTTATTCTCCACTGATTAGTGGTTCCAAATAAAGCTTCTAAGATCGTGGTTCATCCTGGTTTGATAAGAATCATGAAGATAATGGCATATATCCGAACAGGCTAATCTGGAACCATCTGGATAGAAGGTGGGATATCTTCTTGCTCACAACACTTATGAGATTTATTAAACTTCCTGGTTATTCTCCACTGATTACTGGTTCCAAATAAAGCTTCTTAGATCGTGGTTCATCCTGGTTTGATAAGAATCATGAAGATATTGCCATATGTCCGAACAGGCTAATCTGGAATCGTCTGGATAGAAGGTGGGATATCTTCTTGCTCACAACACTTATGAGATTTATTCAACTTACTGGTTATTCTCCACTGATTAGTGGTTCCAAATAAAGCTTCTTAGATCGTGGTTCATCCTGGTTTGATAAGAATCATGAAGATATTGCCATATGTCCGAACAGGCTAATCTGGAATCATCTGGATAGAAGGTGGGATATCTTCTTACTCACAACTCCTATGAGATTTATTCAACTTCCTGGTTATTCTCCACTGATTAGTGGTTCCAAATAAAGCTTCTTAGATCGTGGTTCATCCTGGTTTGATAAGAATCATGAAGATATTGTCATATGTCCGAACATGCTAATCTGGAATCATCTGGATAGAAAGTGGGATATCTTCTTACTCACAACTCCTATGAGATTTATTCAACTTTCTGGTTATTCTCCACTGTTTAGTGGTTCCAAATAAAGCTTCTAAGATCGTGGTTCATCCTGGTTTGATAAGAATCATGGAGATATTGTCATATGTCCGAACAAGCTAATATGGAATCATCTGGATAGAATGTGGGATATCTTCTTACTCACAACTCCTTTGAGATTTATTCAACTTCCTGGTTATTCTCCACTGAATAGTGGTTCCAAATAAAGATTCTTAGATCGTGGTTCATCCTGGTTTGAAAAGAATTATGAAGATAATGGCATATGTTCAAACATGCTAATCTAGATAGAAAGTGGGATATCTTCTTACTGACAACTCCTATGAGATTTATTCAACATCCTGGTTATTCTCCACTGATTAGTGGTTCCCAATCAAGCTTCTTAGATCGTGGTTCATCCTGGTTTGATAAGAATCATGAAGATAATGGCATATGTCCGAACAGGCTAATCCGGAATCATCTGGATAGAAAGTGGGATATCTTCTTTCTCACAACTCCTATGAGATTTATTCAACTTCCTGGTTATTCTCCACTGATTATTGGTTCCAAATAAAGCTTCTAAGATCGTGGTTCATTCTGGTTTGATAAGAATCATGAAGATAATGGCATATGTCCGAACAGACTAATCTGGAATCATCTGGATAGAAGGTGGGATATCTTCTTGCTCACAACACTTATGAGATTTATTCAACTTCCTGGTTATTCTCCACTGATTACTGGTTCCAAATTAAGCTTCTTAGATCGTGGTTCATCCTGGTTTGATAAGAATCATGAAGATATTGCCATATGTCCGAACAGGCTAATCTGGAAACGTCTGGATAGAAGGTGGGATATCTTCTTGCTCACAACACTTATGAGATTTTTTCAACTTCCTGGTTATTCTCCACTGATTATTGGTTCCAAATAAAGCTTCTTAGATCGTGGTTCATCCTTGTTTGATAAGAATCATAAAGATATTGCCATATGTCCGAACAGGCTAATCTGGAATCATCTGGATAGAAGGTGGGATATCTTCTTGCTCACAACAGTTATGAGATTTATTCAACTTCCTGGTTATTCTCCACTGATTAGTGGTTCCAAATAAAGCTTCTTAGATCGTGGTACATCCTGGTTTGATAAGAATCATGAAGATAATGGCATATATCCGAACAGGCTAATCTAGAATCATCTGGATAGATGGTGGGATATCTTCTTGCTCACAACACATATGAGATTTATTCAACTTCCTGGTTATTCTCCACTGATTATTTGTTCTAAATAAACTTTCTTAGATCGTGGTTCATCCTGGTTTGATAAGAATCATGAAGATATTTCCATATGTCCGAACAGGCTAATCTGGAATCATCTGGATAGAAAGTGGGATATCTTCTTACTCACAACTCCTGTGAGATTTATTCAACTCCCTGGTTATTCTCCACTGATTAGTGGTTCCAAATTAAGCTTCTTAGATCGTGGTTCATCCTGGTTTGATAAGAATCATGAAGATAATGTCATATGTCCGAACAGGCTAATATGGAATCACTTGGATAGAGAGTGGGATATCTTCTTCCTCACAACTCCTATGAGATTTGTTCAACTTCCTGGATATTCTCCACTGATTAGTGGTTCCCAATCAAGCTTCTTACATCGTGGTTCATCCTGGTTTGATAAGAATCATGAAGATATTGCCATATGTCCGAACAGGCTAATCTGGAATCACTTGGATAGAAATTGGGATATCTTCTTACTCCCAACTCCTATGAGATTTATTCAACTTCCTGGTTATTCTCCACTGATTAGTGGTTCCCAATCAAGCTTCTTAGATCGTGGTTCATCCTGGTTTGATAAGAATCATGAAGATAATGACATATGTCCGAACAGGCTAATCCGGAATCATCAGGATAGAAAGTGGGATATCTTCTTACTCACAACTCCTGTGAGATTTATTCAACTCCCTGGTTATTCTCCACTGATTAGTGGTTCCAAATAAAGCTTCTAAGATCGTGGTTCATCCTGGTTTGATAAGAATCATGAAGATAATGGCATATGTCCGAACAGGCTAATCTGGAACCATCTGGATAGAAGGTTGGATATCTTCTTGCTCACAACACTTATGAGATGTATTCAATTTCCTGATTATTCTCCACTGATAAGTGGTTCCAAATAAAGCTTGTTAGATCGTGGTTCATCATGTTTTGATAAGAATCATGAAGATATTGCCATATGTCCGAACAAGCTAATATGGAATCATCTGGATAGAATGTGGGATATCTTCTTACTCACAACTCCTATGAGATTTATTCAACTTCCTGGTTATTCTCCACTGAATAGTGGTTCCAAATAAAGATTCTTAGATCGTGGTTCATCCTGGTTTGAAAAGAATTATGAAGATAATGGCATATGTTCAAACATGCTAATCTGGATAGAAAGTGGGATATCTTCTTACTCACAACTCCTATGAGATTTATTCAACATCCTGGTTATTCTCCACTGATTAGTGGTTCCCAATCAAGCTTCTTAGATCGTGGTTCATCCTGGTTTGATAAGAATCATGAAGATAATGGCATATGTCCGAACAGGCTAATCCGGAATCATCTGGATAGAAAGTGGGATATCTTCTTACTCACAACTCCTATGAGATTTATTCAACTTCCTGGTTATTCTTCACTGATTAGTGGTTCCAAATAAAGCTTCTAAGATCGTTGTTCATCCTGGTTTGATAAGAATCATGAAGATAATGGCATATGTCCGAACAGGCTAATCTGGAACCATCTGGATAGAAGGTTGGATATCTTCTTGCTCACAACACTTATGAGATTTATTCAACTTCCTGGTTATTCTCCACTGATTATTGGTTCCAAATAAAGCTTCTTAGATCGTGGTTCATCCTGGTTTGATAAGAATCATAAAGATATTGCCATATGTCCGAACAGGCTAATCTGGAATCATCTGGATAGAAGGTGGGATATCTTCTTGCTCACAACAGTTATGAGATTTATTCAACTTCCTGGTTATTCTCCACTGATTAGTGGTTCCAAATAAAGCTTCTTAGATCGTGGTACATCCTGGTTTGATAAGAATCATGAAGATAATGGCATATATCCGAACAGGCTAATCTAGAATCATCTGGATAGATGGTGGGATATCTTCTTGCTCACAACACATATGAGATTTATTCAACTTCCTGGTTATTCTCCACTGATTATTTGTTCTAAATAAACTTTCTTAGATCGTGGTTCATCCTGGTTTGATAAGAATCATGAAGATATTGCCATATGTCCGAACAGGCTAATCTGGAATCATCTGGATAGAAAGTGGGATATCTTCTTACTCACAACTCCTATGAGATTTATTCAACTCCCTGGTTATTCTCCACTGATTAGTGGTTCCAAATTAAGCTTCTTAGATCGTGGTTCATCCTGGTTTGATAAGAATCATGAAGATAATGTCATATGTCCGAACAGGCTAATATGGAATCACTTGGATAGAGAGTGGGATATCTTCTTCCTCACAACTCCTATGAGATTTGTTCAACTTCCTGGATATTCTCCACTGATTAGTGGTTCCCAATCAAGCTTCTTACATCGTGGTTCATCCTGGTTTGATAAGAATCATGAAGATATTGCCATATGTGCGAACAGGCTAATCTGGAATCACTTGGATAGAAATTGGGATATCTTCTTACTCCCAACTCCTATGAGATTTATTCAACTTCCTGGTTATTCTCCACTGATTAGTGGTTCCCAATCAAGCTTCTTAGATCGTGGTTCATCCTGGTTTGATAAGAATCATGAAGATAATGACATATGTCCGAACAGGCTAATCCGGAATCATCAGGATAGAAAGTGGGATATCTTCTTACTCACAACTCCTATGAGATTTATTCAACTCCCTGGTTATTCTCCACTGATTAGTGGTTCCAAATAAAGCTTCTAAGATCGTGGTTCATCCTGGTTTGATAAGAATCATGAAGATAATGGCATATGTCCGAACAGGCTAATCTGGAACCATCTGGATAAAGGGTTGGATATCTTCTTGCTCACAACACTTATGAGATGTATTCAATTTCCTGATTATTCTCCACTGATTAGTGGTTCCAAATAAAGCTTGTTAGATCGTGGTTCATCATGTTTTGATAAGAATCATGAAGATATTGCCATATGTCCGAACAAGCTAATATGGAATCATCTGGATAGAATGTGGGATATCTTCTTACTCACAACTCCTATGAGATTTATTCAACTTCCTGGTTATTCTCCACTGAATAGTGGTTCCAAATAAAGATTCTTAGATCGTGGTTCATCCTGGTTTGAAAAGAATTATGAAGATAATGGCATATGTTCAAACATGCTAATCTGGATAGAAAGTGGGATATCTTCTTACTCACAACTCCTATGAGATTTATTCAACATCCTGGTTATTCTCCACTGATTAGTGGTTCCCAATCAAGCTTCTTAGATCGTGGTTCATCCTGGTTTGATAAGAATCATGAAGATAATGGCATATGTCCGAACAGGCTAATCCGGAATCATCTGGATAGAAAGTGGGATATCTTCTTACTCACAACTCCTATGAGATTTATTCAACTTCCTGGTTATTCTCCACTGATTAGTGGTTCCAAATAAAGCTTCTAAGATCGTTATTCATCCTGGTTTGATAAGAATCATGAAGATAATGGCATATGTCCGAACAGGCTAATCTGGAACCATCTGGATAGAAGGTTGGATATCTTCTTGCTCACAACACTTATGAGATTTATTCAATTTCCTGATTATTCTCCACTGATTAGTGGTTCCAAATAAAGCTTCTTAGATCGTGGTTCATCCTGGTTTGATAAGAATCATGAAGATATTGCCATATGTCCGAACAAGCTAATATGGAATCATCTGGATAGAATGTGGGATATCTTCTTACTCAAAACTCCTATGAGATTTATTTAACTTCCTGGTTATTCTCCACTGAATAGTGGTTCCAAATAAAGATTCTTAGATCGTGGTTCATCCTGGTTTGAAAAGAATTATGAAGATAATGGCATATGTTCAAACATGCTAATCTGGATAGAAAGTGGGATATCTTCTTACTCACAACTCCTATGAGATTTATTCAACTTCCTGGTTATTCTCCACTGATTAGTGGTTCCAAATAAAGCTTCTTACATCGTGGTTCATCCTGGTTTAATAAGAATCATGAAGATATTGCCATATGTCCGAACAGGCTAATCTGGAATCGTCAGGATAGAAGGTGGGATATCTTCTTGCTCACAACACTTATGAGATTTATTCAAATTCCTGGTTATTCTCCACTGATTACTGGTTCAAAATAAAGCTTCTTAGATCGTGGTTCATCCTGGTTTGATAAGAATCATGAAGATATTGCCATATGTCCGAACAAGCTAATCCGGAATCATCTGGATAGAAAGTGGGATATCTTCTTACTCACAACTCCTATGAGATTTATTCAACTTTCTGGTTATTCTCCACTGATTAATGGTTCCAAATAAAGCTTCTAAGATCGTGGTTCATCCTGGTTTGATAAGAATCATGGAGATATTGCCATATGTCCGAACAAGCTAATATGGAATCATCTGGATAGAATGTGGGATATCTTCTTACTCACAACTCCTATGAGATTTATTCAACTTCCTGGTTATTCTCCACTGAATAGTGGTTCCAAATAAAGATTCTTATATCGTGGTTCATCCTGGTTTGAAAAGAATTATGAAGATAATGGCATATGTTCAAACATGCTAATCTGGATAGAAAGTGGGATATCTTCTTACTCACAACTCCTATGAGATTTATTCAACTTCCTGGTTATTCTCCACTGATCAGTGGTTCCAAATAAAGCTTCTTACATCGTGGTTCATCCTGGTTTGATAAGAATCATGAAGATATTGCCATATGTCCGAACATGCTAATCTGGAATCGTCAGGATAGAAGGTGGGATATCTTCTTGCTCACAACACTTATGAGATTTATTCAACTTCCTGGTTATTCTCCACAGATTACTGGTTCCAAATAAAGCTTCTTAGATCGTGGTTCATCCTGGTTTGATAAGAATCATGAAGATATTGCCATATGTCCGAACAAGCTAATCCGGAATCATCTGGATAGAAAGTGGGATATCTTCTTACTCACAACTCCTATGAGATTTATTCAACTTTCTGTTTATTCTCCACTGATTATTGGTTCCAAATAAAGCTTCTAAGATCGTGGTTCATCCTGGTTTGATAAGAATCATGGAGATATTGCCATATGTCAGAACAAGCTAATATGGAATCATCTGGATAGAATGTGGGATATCTTCTTACTCACAACTCCTATGAGATTTATTCAACTTCCTGGTTATTCTCCACTGAATAGTGTTTCCAAATAAAGATTCTTAGATCGTGGTTCATCCTGGTTTGAAAATAATTATGAAGATAATGGCATATGTTCAAACATGCTAATCTGGATTGAAAGTGGGATATCTTCTTACTCACAACTCCTATGAGATTTATTCAACATCCTGGTTATTCTCCACTGATTAGTGGTTCCCAATCAAGCTTCTTAGATCGTGGTTCATCCTGGTTTGATAAGAATCATGAAGATAATGGCATATGTCCGAACAGGCTAATCCGGAATCATCTGGATAGAAAGTGGGATATCTTCTTACTCACAACTCCTATGAGATTTATTCAACTTCCTGGTTATTCTCCACTGATTATTGGTTCCAAATAAAGCTTCTAAGATCGTGGTTCATTCTGGTTTGATAAGAATCATGAAGATAATGGCACATGTCCGAACAGACTAATCTGGAATCATCTGGATAGAAGGTGGGATATCTTCTTGCTCACAACACTTATGAGATTTATTCAACTTCCTGGTTATTCTCCACTGATTACTGGTTCCAAATTAAGCTTCTTAGATCGTGGTTCATCCTGGTTTGATAAGAATCATGAAGATATTGCCATATGTCCGAACAGGCTAATCTGGAAACGTCTGGATAGAAGGTGGGATATCTTCTTGCTCGCAACACTTATGAGATTTTTTCAACTTCCTGGTTATTCTCCACTGATTAGTGGTTCCAAATAAAGCTTCTAAGATCGTTATTCATCCTGGTTTGATAAGAATCATGAAGATAATGGCATATGTCCGAACAGGCTAATCTGGAACCATCTGGATAGAAGGTTGGATATCTTCTTGCTCACAACACTTATGAGATTTATTCAATTTCCTGATTATTCTCCACTGATTAGTGGTTCCAAATAAAGCTTCTTAGATCGTGGTTCATCCTGGTTTGATAAGAATCATGAAGATATTGCCATATGTCCGAACAAGCTAATATGGAATCATCTGGATAGAATGTGGGATATCTTCTTACTCAAAACTCCTATGAGATTTATTTAACTTCCTGGTTATTCTCCACTGAATAGTGGTTCCAAATAAAGATTCTTAGATCGTGGTTCATCCTGGTTTGAAAAGAATTATGAAGATAATGGCATATGTTCAAACATGCTAATCTGGATAGAAAGTGGGATATCTTCTTACTCACAACTCCTATGAGATTTATTCAACATCCTGGTTATTCTCCACTGATTAGTGGTTCCCAATCAAGCTTCTTAGATCGTGGTTCATCCTGGTTTGATAAGAATCATGAAGATAATGGCATATGTCCGAACATGCTAATCCGGAATCATCTGGATAGAAAGTGGGATATCTTCTTACTCACAACTCCTATGAGATTTATTCAACTTCCTGGTTATTCTCCACTGATTATTGGTTCCAAATAAAGCTTCTAAGATCGTGGTTCATTCTGGTTTGATAAGAATCATGAAGATAATGGCACATGTCCGAACAGACTAATCTGGAATCATCTGGATAGAAGGTGGGATATCTTCTTGCTCACAACACTTATGAGATTTATTCAACTTCCTGGTTATTCTCCACTGATTACTGGTTCCAAATTAAGCTTCTTAGATCGTGGTTCATCCTGGTTTGATAAGAATCATGAAGATATTGCCATATGTCCGAACAAGCTAATATGGAATCATCTGGATAGAATGTGGGATATCTTCTTACTCACAACTCCTATGAGATTTATTTAACTTCCTGGTTATTCTCCACTGAATAGTGGTTCCAAATAAAGATTCTTAGATCGTGGTTCATCCTGGTTTGAAAAGAATTATGAAGATAATGGCATATGTTCAAACATGCTAATCTGGATAGAAAGTGGGATATCTTCTTACTCACAACTCCTATGAGATTTATTCAACTTCCTGGTTATTCTCCACTGATCAGTGGTTCCAAATAAAGCTTCTTACATCGTGGTTCATCCTGGTTTGATAAGAATCATGAAGATATTGCCATATGTCCGAACATGCTAATCTGGAATCGTCAGGATAGAAGGTGGGATATCTTCTTGCTCACAACACTTATGAGATTTATTCAACTTCCTGGTTATTCTCCACAGATTACTGGTTCCAAATAAAGCTTCTTAGATCGTGGTTCATCCTGGTTTGATAAGAATCATGAAGATATTGCCATATGTCCGAACAAGCTAATCCGGAATCATCTGGATAGAAAGTGGGATATCTTCTTACTCACAACTCCTATGAGATTTATTCAACTTTCTGTTTATTCTCCACTGATTATTGGTTCCAAATAAAGCTTCTAAGATCGTGGTTCATCCTGGTTTGATAAGAATCATGGAGATATTGCCATATGTCAGAACAAGCTAATATGGAATCATCTGGATAGAATGTGGGATATCTTCTTACTCACAACTCCTATGAGATTTATTCAACTTCCTGGTTATTCTCCACTGAATAGTGTTTCCAAATAAAGATTCTTAGATCGTGGTTCATCCTGGTTTGAAAATAATTATGAAGATAATGGCATATGTTCAAACATGCTAATCTGGATTGAAAGTGGGATATCTTCTTACTCACAACTCCTATGAGATTTATTCAACATCCTGGTTATTCTCCACTGATTAGTGGTTCCCAATCAAGCTTCTTAGATCGTGGTTCATCCTGGTTTGATAAGAATCATGAAGATAATGGCATATGTCCGAACAGGCTAATCCGGAATCATCTGGATAGAAAGTGGGATATCTTCTTACTCACAACTCCTATGAGATTTATTCAACTTCCTGGTTATTCTCCACTGATTATTGGTTCCAAATAAAGCTTCTAAGATCGTGGTTCATTCTGGTTTGATAAGAATCATGAAGATAATGGCACATGTCCGAACAGACTAATCTGGAATCATCTGGATAGAAGGTGGGATATCTTCTTGCTCACAACACTTATGAGATTTATTCAACTTCCTGGTTATTCTCCACTGATTACTGGTTCCAAATTAAGCTTCTTAGATCGTGGTTCATCCTGGTTTGATAAGAATCATGAAGATATTGCCATATGTCCGAACAGGCTAATCTGGAAACGTCTGGATAGAAGGTGGGATATCTTCTTGCTCGCAACACTTATGAGATTTTTTCAACTTCCTGGTTATTCTCCACTGATTAGTGGTTCCAAATAAAGCTTTCTTAGATCGTGGTTCATCCTGGTTTGATAAGAATCATAAAGATATTGCCATATGTCCGAACAGACTAATCTGGAATCATCTGGATAGAAGGTGGGATATCTTCTTGCTCACAACAGTTATGACATTTATTCAACTTCCTGGTTATTCTCCACTGATTAGTGGTTCCAAATAAAGCTTCTTAGATCGTGGTACATCCTGGTTTGATAAGAATCATGAAGATAAAGGCATATATCCGAACATGCTAATCTTGAATCATCTGGATAGATGGTGGGATATCTTCTTGCTCACAACACATATGAGATTTATTCAACTTCCTGGTTATTCTCCACTGATTATTTGTTCTAAATAAACTTTCTTAGATCGTGGTTCATCCTGGTTTGATAAGAATCATGAAGATATTGCCATATGTCCGAACAGGCTAATCTGGAATCATCTGGATAGAAAGTGGGATATCTTCTTACTCACAACTCCTATGAGATTTATTCAACTCCCTGGTTATTCTCCACTGATTAGTGGTTCCAAATAAAGCTTCTTAGATCGTGGTTCATTCTGTTTTGATAAGAATCATGAAGATAATGCCATATGTCCGAACAGGCTAATATGGAATCACTTGGAAAGAGAGTGGGATATCTTCTTCCTCACAACTCCTATGAGATTTGTTCAAATTCCTGGATATTTTCCCCTGATTAGTGGTTCCCAATCAAGCTTCTTACATCGTGGTTCATCCTGGTTTGATGAGAATCATGAAGATAATGGCATATGTCCGAACAGGCTAATCTGGAACCATCTGGATAGAAGGTGGGATATCTTCTTGCTCACAACACTTATGAAATTTATTAAACTTCCTGGTTATTCTCCACTGATTACTGGTTCCAAATAAAGCTTCTTAGATTGTGGTTCATCCTGGTTTGATAAGAATCATGAAGATAATGGCATATGTCCGAACATGCTAATCCGGAATCATCTGGATAGAAAGTGGGATATCTTCTTACTCACAACTCCTATGAGATTTATTCAACTTCCTGGTTATTCTCCACTGATTAGTGGTTCCAAATAAAGCTTCTAAGATCGTGGTTCATCCTGGTTTGATAAGAATCATGAAGATAATGGCATATGTCTGAACATGCTAATCTGGAATCATCTGGATAGAAGGTTGGATATCTTCTTGCTCACAACACTTATAAGATTTATTCAATTTCCTGATTATTCTCCACTGATTAGTGGTTCCAAATAAAGCTTCTTAGATCGTGGTTCATCCTGGTTTGATAAGAATCATGAAGATATTGCCATATGTCCGAACAAGCTAATATGGAATCATCTGGATAGAATGTGGGATATCTTCTTACTCACAACTCCTATGAGATTTATTCAACTTCCTGGTTATTCTCCACTGAATAGTGGTTCCAAATAAAGATTCTTAGATCGTGGTTCATCCTGGTTTGAAAAGAATTATGAAGATAATGGCATATGTTCAAACATGCTAATCTGGATAGAAAGTGGGATATCTTCTTACTCACAACTCCTATGAGATTTATTCAACATCCTGGTTATTCTCCACTGATTAGTGGTTCCCAATCAAGCTTCTTAGATCGTGGTTCATCCTGGTTTGATAAGAATCATGAAGATAATGGCATATGTCCGAACAGGCTAATCCGGAATCATCTGGATAGAAAGTGGGATATCTTCTTACTCACAACTCCTATGAGATTTATTCAACTTCCTGGTTATTCTCCACTGATTATTGGTTCCAAATAAAGCTTCTAAGATCGTGGTTCATCCTGGTTTGATAAGAATCATAAATATAATGGCATATGTCCGAACAGACTAATCTGGAATCATCTGGATATAAGGTGGGATATCTTCTTGCTCACAACTCCTATGAGATTTATTCAACTTCCTGGTTATTCTCCACTGATTACTGGTTCCAAATAAAGCTTCTTAGATCGTGGTTCATCCTGGTTTGATAAGAATCATGAAGATATTGCCATATGTCCGAACAAGCTAATCCGGAATCATCTGGATAGAAAGTGGGATATCTTCTTACTCACAACTCCTATGAGATTTATTCAACTTTCTGGTTATTCTCCACTGATTATTGGTTCCAAATAAAGCTTCTAAGATCGTGGTTCATCCTGGTTTGATAAGAATCATGGAGATATTGCCATATGTCCGAACAAGCTAATATGGAATCATCTGGATAGAATGTGGGATATCTTCTTACTCACAACTCCTATGAGATTTATTCAACTTCCTGGTTATTCTCCACTGAATAGTGGTTCCAAATAAAGATTCTTAGATCGTGGTTCATCCTGGTTTGAAAATAATTATGAAGATAATGGCATATGTTCAAACATGCTAATCTGGATAGAAAGTGGGATATCTTCTTACTCACAACTCCTATGAGATTTATTCAACATCCTGGTTATTCTCCACTGATTAGTGGTTCCCAATCAAGCTTCTTAGATCGTGGTTCATCCTGGTTTGATAAGAATCATGAAGATAATGGCATATGTCCGAACAGGCTAATCCGGAATCATCTGGATAGAAAGTGGGATATCTTCTTACTCACAACTCCTATGAGATTTATTCAACTTCCTGGTTATTCTCCACTGATTATTGGTTCCAAATAAAGCTTCTAAGATCGTGGTTCATTCTGGTTTGATAAGAATCATGAAGATAATGGCACATGTCCGAACAGACTAATCTGGAATCATCTGGATAGAAGGTGGGATATCTTCTTGCTCACAACACTTATGAGATTTATTCAACTTCCTGGTTATTCTCCACTGATTACTGGTTCCAAATTAAGCTTCTTAGATCGTGGTTCATCCTGGTTTGATAAGAATCATGAAGATATTGCCATATG
>CM033988.1:21859563-22089183 GCA_019706035.1 Raphanus raphanistrum subsp. raphanistrum | reverse complement strand
GGAGATTAGCTACTCATTACCAGCAGAAATGATGATGACTCCAGGCAGTCCTCCCATTCATGTTACAAGTGATAGACAAGTTCGAAACTTGCTCGAGATACTCAAAACGCATACAGTATGTCTTTGTGTATCAAGCCGCAGCAAGGTGGAAACGGTTTCAGAGAAAAGAGAAGAAGCTGGTGAATGGGAAAAAGATGTTGGTGATAATGATGAAGCTGGTGAATGGGAAGAAGATGTTGGTGATAATGATGAAGGTGATGAATGTTTTGAAGATGTTGGTGATAATGAGTCTGTTGAAGATGAAAATCAAGATGGGGAGGAGGAAAATGGGGAGGAGGAAAATGGGGAGGAGGATGCTGATAACACTATTGTTGGTGAACGGATCAGAATGGTGGGGATTACAGTCTTTATGGAAAGGTTCAAGATGAGGACGAGGAAGATGATGATAATATTTGTTTTGAAGAAATTGAAAAGACATATGCTAAGACAAATGCTATTGAAGGAGGAAAATCGGATTGTACCAGCATCTATGTCAACCAGAGTTTTGTTAGCAAGGATGCACTGCTTTCAGAGATACGGTTGACAGCAGTGAGGGGTAGGTTTTCTTTCAGAATATACAAATCATCAAAAACTCTCCTTGTGGCAACATGTCGGGTTAGCGGTTGTGGATGGAAGATCAGAGCGAGTGTGAAACATGGGCCAAACACGTTTTGGGTAACAAAGTATGTGGAAAAACATTTATGCTCAATTGGAGACCGAATCGCTCAGCGGAGACACTGTACTCCAAAGTATGTTGGTAGTCTTTTCATTGATCGTGTTGGAATCATTGATGGGATAACTCCACAGCATATCACTGATGCAATGAGGAACATGTTTGGCATGACGCTTGATTACACCACTTCATACAGAGCACTGTTATATGCACAAAAATTGGTGAGAGGATCAGCAGAAGAAGGGTATTCGCGTCTGCCTTCATATCTCGAGCAAATCTCCATTGCAAATCCTGATTCTATCACGGCTATAGAACTTGATTCTATGAATAGATTTAAGTATCTATTTCTCTCTTTTGGAGCTTCTATCAAAGGCTTTAAGTATCAGAGAAGGGTCATTGTGGTGGATGGAACTCACCTAAGTGGAAAGTATGGAGGTGTTATGTTAGTTGCAGCCGCACAAGATGGCAATTTTCAGATATTCCCATTGGCTTTTGGATCGTGGATGTTGAAGATGAACCTTCTTGGGAATGGTTTTTCACAAAATTGGCTAGTTGTATATCTCATGACAAGCCTCTGGTGATAGTCTCCGACCGGCACGCGGCCATTAAAAGTGCGTGTGAGAAGGTGTTTCCTTGGGCAACCCGAGGAATATGTTATTATCACCTTCAAGATAACATTGTCAAAAAGTTTAAAGGGAAACATCTCATGTACTTGGTGAAAAGGGCTGCTTATGCGCACACGGTTTACGATTTGACCGGTACATGGCTGAGATACGGAGTGCAAACCCGGAACTTGCAACGTATTTGGAGAAGGCCGACGCCAGGCTATGGTCAAGGGTTTATTGTAAGGGGAACATGTTCAACATAAAAACAAGCAACATCGCTGAATCTATTAATTCCGCACTGAAGCGAGCAAGAGGATTTCCGATTCCGTTCCTGCTGGAGTTCATAAGGCAGAAGTTAGGAAAATGGTATTGGAAAAGGAGACAAGATGCTTTGAGTCTCCCAACTGAACATAGCCGGGGTGTTGAATACTTGCTTGCTGTTCGATCAGAGATAGCGGATACGATGACGGTCGAACCAATTGATGGATGGCGTTTCTTTGTCAAAGGTGGCAAAATGGACTGTGTGGTTGATTTGGAACATGTAAAGTGTGATTGTGGTGTCTATGGAGTGGAGAAAATACCTTGCTCTCATGCTATAGCTGCTGGAACACATGCTGGTATTCATATCTCCACACTTGTATGTCCACTTTACTCAAAGAATCATCTGTATGCAGGATACTCAGAGAATATATATCCTATCGTGTCACAACATATTGAGGAACGAGAATGCTTTCCTCCAGACGTAAAGCGTGGTCCGGGGAGACAGAAGAAATCAAGATGGCAATCTTGGTTGGAGCTATCTAGGATGAGAGGACACAAACCCAGGAAGAAACACAGGGCACGGAGATGCTCAAACTGCAAGGAAACTGGCCATACGAAACCACAATGTACACAACCAGTTGACTAGTTGTCCAAACGACCTAAATTTAAGTCGTCCACTCTTGATTACCCGTCCAGACGACTAATTGTTAAGTCGTCCAGTCTTGATTAACTAAATTTAAGTCGTCCAGTCTTGATTACCCGTCCTTCAATTAAGTCGTCCAGTGTATTTTACTAAGTCGTCCAGTGTATTTTACTTTTAGACTACCTTCTACTATCCGTTCAAGTGTATTTTTTTAGACGACCTTTTACTAAGTCGTCCAGTGTATTTTACTAAGTCGTCCAATGTATTTTACTAAGTCGTCCAGTGTATTTTACTTTTAGACTACCTTCTACTATCCCTTCAAGTGTATTTTTTTAGACGACCTTTTACTAAGTCGTCCAGTGTATTTTAATAAGTCGTCCAGTGTATTTTACTAAGTCGTCCAGTGTATTTTACTTTTAGACTACCTTCTACTATCCCTTCAAGTGTATTTTTTTAGACGACCTTTTACTAGAAAACCTTCCAGACGACTTATTGGTAAGTCGTCCAAACCTACCAGACGACTTATTTGTAAGTCGTCCAGCTGGAAAACCGTCCAGACGACTTATTGGTAAGTCGTCCAAACCTACCAGACGACTTATTTGTAAGTCGTCCAGCTGGAAAACCTTCCAGACGACTTATTGGTAAGTCGTCCAAACCTACCAGACGACTTAAATATATACAAATCTATACAAAGACAAGTTCAAATAAATCATACACAAGTTAGAAAATCTATACAACGACAAGTTTACAAGTTCAAATACAAATACACAAATCATACACAAGTTAGAAAATCTATACAAAGACAAGTTCAAAGCCATACACAAATCTAATCATACATGCCCACGAACATATCACCATCCTGATTCTCTTTCAAATGCTGATCAACAAGCTCCGTCCATATAACCACCGCCATATTATCCCTCATACTCTTCACATTGGACCTAGCAAAGTCTTTAGGTCTAAAGGGGACCCCAAGAGCATGACATTCAATGTACTTTAGAGCGTACAAGCCACAATCACCATTGTTGGCCGTGGGTACATCTTGAAAGCCATATGTGTATCGCTCCAACCCGTATTTGGCCCTTCCTTCGTCGCTGTCTGCGCACTCAACAAGCACATAAGGGACCATCTCGAGAAAAGGCTCCATTATATCATCCCATGCTTCTGGCTTAGTACATGAAGGTATGCTGTCCAAGATGACTATGTGCCTGTTAGGGATCGATATCCAAATAGCAAACCAATGTTTGTTGTCCAAGTTCACTGGCGCATAGATATCATCAATGTCCTCCCCCCACTTCTTGTTTGATTGGCAAAATGAAGGCATTGATCCGTCATAAAAACTCGACGCCCCACCAGGTAGCATTCTTCCTAAACCTTTGTGATCAGGTTGCGATGTTTTGAAGAACCGATACTGGTCTCTCCAAGACTGGGAAAAGTTGTGATCCAGGAAGCACATTCGCTCGCTCCGGAAAGCTTGTGGGTTCTCCTGATACCTCTGCCTCAGCACATTAATCCAAGCATCCATATGCTGCATATAAAATAATACAAGTTATTTGTAAGTCGTCCAAACTGGAAAACCTTCCAGACGACTTATTGGTAAGTCGTCCAGCTGGAAAACCTTCCAGACGACTTATTGGTAAGTCGTCCAGCTGGAAAACCTTCCAGACGACTTATTGATATACAAAGACAAGTTACCAGACGACTTAAAGATAAGCAGAAGACTTACTACGTCTTCCAGCCATGCTTTGGGTGTCCGGAGGATGTGATACCACCAAGTTGGTGATGTACGTGGTTTGTCCTCATGCTTAGTGTAATAATCACTGCAAACAAAAAAGCAAAGCAATCAGTTCTGGTAGACTAAATCAAGCTATTATGGGTAAAGCAATCACTTACGGATCATTTTTCAACCAATTAGCGAGCTCCTTCAACTTGTCCCTGTCTAGTGAGGGAAATGGATTATACTTTACCACACTAAGGAGTTTCTTTCTCTCTGCCGTATAAGGAGATATCTGCGTGGGAGCAGGTTTCCTCGTTCGTTCACTCCTTGCACGCACATAAGCAGTGGGATCCAATACAACCAGGCTCGGTTCTGAAACTGGAACGCTTGGATCGGTGGAAGCGAAGCTCGGTTGTTGATCGTTGGAAGCGAAGCTCGGATGGTCCGTGGAAGTGAGAGGAACAATCTATTTGGAGGTGACACCATCTGCTTTATCCTCCGGCAAGATCTTATATACCGAGATCGCCTCATCTGCTGTATCCTCCGGCAACAATCTCTGCAATAAAACTTGCACACGAGTTAACCCTGGACGACTTAAATAAAAGTTGTCTGGACGACTACTTGACCTGGACGACTTAAATAAAAGTTGTCTGGACGACTAGTTAACCACGGACAACTAGTCGTCCAGACAACTTTTATTTAAGTCGTCCAGGTCAAGTAGTAGACCCTGGACGACTTAATTCTTGTTGGCAGAGGATTTGATACTAACCTCTTTGGGCAGAGGAGGAGGCTGTTTCTTTTGAGGAGAAGGCTGTTTCTTTTGAGGAGGAGGCTGTTTTGTTTGAGGAGGAGGCTGTTTCTTTTGAGGAGTAGGCTGTTTCGTTTGAGGAGAAGACTGTTTCGTTTGAGGAGGAGGCTGTTTCTTTTGAGGAGTAGGCTGTTTCGTAGGCTTTGCCTTTTGAGGAGTAGGCTTTGCCTTTTGAGGAGCAGGATGATTGGTTTGAAGTGTAGGCTGATCCTTTTGAGGAGTAGGCTTTGCCTTTTGAGGAGCAGGATGATTGGTTTGAAGTGTAGGCTGATCCTTTTGAGGAGTAGGCTGTCTGGTTTCTGTGGCTTGAGGGTTAGGCTGTTTGTTACTAACCCCGGTTTCTTTGGCTTGAGGGTTAGGCTGTTTGTTACTAACCCCGGTTTCTTTGGCAAGATCCTCATTGATGACACCAACCTTCTTCTCCACAGCTTCCAATCTATCGGACATCTTCCTAATCTCCTTGATGCACTTCTTAAACCCATCTTTCATCATTTCAACTACGTCAGAGGTGTAGGAGTTGAACATATTTTCCAACTCCTCTCTGGTCACCCAACTAGCCTCTTTTCTAGCCTCTTCTCTAGCCTCTTTAGGAGCCTCTTTACGAGCTTTCTTCCGAGGTCTCTGATTGTCTTCCTCCTCCTCCTCCTCCACCTCCACCACAACCATCTCTTTGGCTCTTTTCGATGGAGTCACAACCTTACGTTTTGTACCAGTGACTTCCCAGCAATCCATGGTCCACTTCCACGGTCTCCGATCATACATGACTTTAATGATGTTCTCCGCGGGCACGTCCTCAACCTCATCGTCCCATTTTGGCCACATTTCACTAATGTCCTTCTTCTCAACAAAGTTGATCACGCTGGACTGCAGTAAATAGAAGAAGAATCGAGTTAGATATTTGAAACAAAATACTAAATAGACGACTTAATTATAAGTCGTCTACTAAGACGTCCAGCTGGACGACCTTCCAGACGACTTATTATAAGTCATCTACTAAGTCGTCCAGCTGGACGACCTTCCAGACGACTTAATAATAAGTCGTCTGGAAGGTCGTCCAGCTGGAAGACCTTCCAGACGACTTAATAATAAGTCGTCTGGAAGGTCGTCCAGCTGGAAGACCTTCCAGACGACTTATAATAAGTCGTCTACTAAGTCGTCCAGCTGGAAGACTTTCCAGACAACTTAATTAAGTGAAGATGGAAAGGTACCTGACTACTCAAGATAGCAGCTTTCAGGAATCTGCGGCGTCTGCTGCCATCGTAAGCCAGAATCGGTGGAACCGGACTGTTTGGATTGTTTTCTCTGGGACTACCAATACTAGCAGCCATTCCCGGCAGAGCTGTGTACGCCCAGACCTGAAGAACTTGTATAAACCCATCCACGGTGTAACAGCCACTAAGCTCTTTGTTCCACAAAGAGTCCATCAGCACCTTAAACGAGACTCTCCCCCATGGATAATTCTCAAACCGTTCTAAATCCATCACTAGCCTTGCCAGAGTAGCTCGTGTAGCGCTTGAAAACTTTTTCCCTTCAATGAATCCAGTGAAGATGGAAAGGTACGCGAGCCGCTTGCGATCTTCCGGGGTCCAATCCCCGCATCTATTCAGTGCATCTATTATCTGATCAGTAGTTGGCCCAGCTACCATATGAACTCCCATCATCCCCCAGAAAGAAACCATCTCTGGGGTAACATCACATTTTGGTGTCTCAAGGTCCTCGATGTACTCGCAGTTTAGACCAGTGATCATTTCAAACTCTATCAGTGAAAACCTCAAAGGTTCTGGACCAACGAGAGACCACATCTCGTACTTCTTCTTAATGTCCAGCTTTAAACAGAGCATGTGGTGAACCAGCCTTGAAGCCCAACCAAATCCCTGCTCCTTGAACTTGATGAAAACTCCCAATCTCGACTCCTTGAGCTCTTCAAATTCTTGCTTAGTGAGAGCTCTCTTAAGAGCAGCATGCAACTTGCTGTTATCCGAATGATACGAAATGCTATGCTGGGGTTCTGGCTCTTCCCCTAATGTGTATAACCTACGGGGGAGTTCTGGAATATCCATCCTTTTTGTCTGCAAAATAATCAAAGACAACAATAGAAGTCAGAACACAACTGGACGACTTAGTTGACGACTTATATTTAAGTCGTCTGAAAAGTCTTCCAAATGGACGACTTATATTTAAGTCGTCTAAGTCGTCCAGTTGGAAGACTTTCCAGACGACTTACTTACAAGTCTTCCAGTAGAAAAATTTCAAGCGGACCTGATTAGTCGCAGAAGGAGTTGGAGTACTCGTCATTGTGGTTATAGATCTGAAAAAATAAACGTGAAACGGTGAGAATGAGTAAATTGATAGAGACAACATTTTATGTTCATCTTTTCCTCGAGATTGATGACTTACCGGCGTTAGGGTTTACAGAGAAACGGCGCTACGGTTTACAGAGAAGAAGCGGCGGCGCTAGGGTTTAGAAGAAACGGCGGTGCTAGCTAGTGTTTAGAGGAAGCGGCGGTGAGAACGTTGGTGAGCACGGTGGCGAGGGCGACGGTTTGTTCGGAAATAGTGGAAGCGGGGGCGCTAGGGTTTAGAGGAATCGGCGGCGCTAGGGTTAGAAGAAGCTGCGGCGACAACGGTGAGAATGAAGTGAGATAGATAACCGACGTTGAGAACGATGGTTTGTTCGGAAATAGTGGGAATTCGAATCGCCTTTGATATCGCCGGTGAGAGAGAACTGTTAGGGTTTCTGAATTTCGAGGAAAATGAAAAAAAAAAAAAAATTCACCTTATATATTGGGTAAATAATCCGGTTAGCTTTAAAAGTACATTGGTAAACTTTAAGGTTTGGTCCGGTTTAGACGACTTATTCTGGCTGATAATGTAGATCAGACGACCTAATATTTAGTCGTCTGTGCACAGAAGACTAAATATTAAGTCGTCCAATACCCTAAAATGAACCCCTAAACTAAAATGACTAAATTAACTTACTAACCACGTTATAAAATCAAATTATACTTCAATAGTGTTTACTATACACAGAAATGAACACGCTTAGGTAATTTTAAAAATTTTCAAAAACGGTTTTAATGCTTTCCAAAATCTAACCCTAAGAAAACAGACAATACTACAACATATGTTGATGAACATAAACTAAAGAATATCATGACTCACTACTTTCACTCATCTTGGCTGAAAACAATTGGAATTTGTTATATATTAATTTATATCTCTTAAGACATATGTTAATTACATAATTCCAATTTTTCACTTATCAAAATATTTTTTACAAAATTTTTAAATTATGTTTAAGAAAAACTGTCCAGACGACTTAACTCGACTTTAAGTTAAGTCGTCTAGACGACTTATTTTCAAGTCGTCTGTCTAAACAGACGACTTGCGAGGGGTAGAAACGTAAACAAAAATCAGTTTTTTTGTTTGTTCACAAGGAGATAGTTGTAATTTCAATAGTCTTTTAGGTTACTTTTGCCTTTGACCCAAGTTGGGTTATCCTTTTGGGTTTGACTCCAAGTTTTGAGTCACACTTGGTAATTCTCCCATTTTTCTTTACAGTTCCAATGTGTTTTCTCGGTTATAGCCCGGAAGCCCATAACGGGAACAACGTAGATTATGTGGACCCACAGAGCCATAGATGAGAAAATTCAGGTCATTTCCAGAAATTACGGGTTCCTCCTCCTTATGCCAAATTGCTCTCATCCTCTTCTTCTTCAAAACCAACAATTCGAAAAAACAACCTAACGCGTCCGTCGTCGTCGACACTGAACAGCTTTCGTTTTTCCAATAAAAGTTTCTTTTTTTTTCTTTCAATTATATAACAGAGATTAGCGATCTGCAATCGCGTTTGTGATAGATATCAAATGACAGAACCAGAAAGATTAGGAGGAGGAATCTCCCTGAGTTTTCCTGCGAACGAAGATGATACCTCATCTCCAAAGACTCTTCCCCGAAGGCTCCGCCGCCGTCTTCTCGAGCCGAAAAGCCCCGTCTCCGCCGAAGAGATCGATTCCAAACTCAGAGATGCTGATCTCCGTCGTCAGGTATAATAAATTAGCCGAGAGAGAATTGGCATAGAAATTTCCTTACATCTTTTTGTTTGTTTGTTTGCAGCATTACTATGAATCATTGTCGACCAAGGCACGACCTAAGACGAGAAGCCCGAGATCGGCACCTATAGAGGAGCTTAGCCAAAGACTCGAATCAAAGCTTAATGCTGCTGAACAAAAGAGGTATAAAACAGAGATTTTTATTTTTTAATTTAATGTCAAGGATTCTCCTCAGTGTAATTAATAATGCTCTTCAGGTTAAGCATTCTGGAGAAGGATTTGGCTCGTTTAGCGAAGCTAGATGAAGCAAGACAAGCTGCAAAGAACGGGCTTGTGCAGAGAGTTGAGAAGCAGCGTGATGAGTTGGAGACAAAGGTTGAAGAAAAGGTTCAAAAAGCTGAGAAGAATAGGATGCTTCTGTTTAAAGCCATGGCGCAAAGGAGAGCGGCTAAGAGACAGCGAGCTGCACAGAGCTTGATGCAGCGAGCGATTCTGGACAATAGGTACAAGGAGAGCGTGCGTGCCGCTATTTATCAGAAACGAGCAGCTGCTGAGAGTAAACGGATGGGGATTCTTGAAGCGGAAAGGAGAAGGGCTAACACGAGGTTGAGACAGGTTTTTGGAGCTGCTAGTTCTGTGCAGAGTCAAAAGGAAGCTGAGAGAAGGAAAATGAAGGATCGTTTAGAAGAACGACTCCAAAGGGTATATGCTTAAAGTTTCAACCTTTTATCATTTTCTTTTGTGTAAGTAGCCATGATTTGTCATTGTTTGTTTTGGCATTTGTTAGGCCAAGAAGCTGAAAGCGCAGTATCTGAGGCGCAGGAGAGGCGTTTTCAGTGCACGTCAGAGATCAGAAACAATGCGAAAGAAGCAAGAGCATCTTGTGAGGATGCTAGAAAGGTTTTTTTTTGTCCTTTAAAATCCTCTTAAGATGTTTCACTGTTTTAGTTTTGATGGTCTGATTGTCGTTTTAAATAATCTCAGGTGCTGGAGGAGATTTGCAGAGTACAAGAAATCTACTATTGTCTTGGCTAGAGCCTATCGTGGTCTGGGGATTGATGCAAAGTCGATTGAGTCAGTGCCGTTTGAGCAGTTGGCCATTCAGATGAACTCTGTTGCTGTTATTCGAACAGCGAAAGAGCTGCTTGATCGTTTGGAGATCCGACTCACTCTATCTCAGCGATCTGCTGTGAAGAATATTGACCATCTTCTTAAGCATATCTTTCCACCAGCTCGAAGAGGAAACTCGCCTGGTTCTGTGAGTCAAAGCGAGCAAAGGTCACCTGATTTCAAGAAGATGGGACATGAGAAACTCAAAAAGATTGCGAGATACCCAGCTAGAATATTTCTCTGTGCTTACATGATCAAACAACATCCAGATGGAATTTTTAGAGTAAGAGGTGATCATGAAATTGCGTTGGTGGACTCTGCAACCTTTCTTATTCGAGAGTTTGAACTGTTGGTGAAGATTATGTTGGAAGGACCGGGCGACAATGCATCTCTGTTAACTCCAGGTCCAAAAAAGTTCAGATCTCAGTTAGAAGCATTTGATAAAACTTGGTGCTCTTACCTGGAAGGATTTGTAGTTTGGAAGATTAACGATGCTAAGCTCTTAGAAAACGAGTTAGCCAGAACTCAAAACCCAGAGCCGTCCGAGGGGTTCAAACACGCTTCTTTAAATCAGAAGCCGGTATGTTATGTTGCTCTCCCTTCCGTTTACCTTAACAAGATTCTGTCTAAATGAACCAAGGAAGCTTGATAGGGAGAATGACTTTTCTTTTTGTTTTTCAGCTGAAGGTATCGTCTCCAACTGTTCGAGCCATACTCACTGAAACTGATGGTGGTGGAGCAGGAGAATCTAAAGAACCTGAAGATTCGCTTCGTCAATCTTCATCTTCTCCTGGATCATCAAGTTCTACTCCGTCTTTGAACTCTGGTAGTATTAACAATCAGTAACCTTTAAAAGCTCACAGATTATACAACATGTCTTCATCTGACACGACCTTCTGTAGCAGGAACTGAGACTGTTTTTCCTCCAAATGTGACAGGTTTAGATGCAACATTGGCTAGTGAGAACGAAGTAATAGTAAATGAAATTGTCCACGAAAATAGCAGTACTTTTGCCGATAGCTTCGATGCTGGCACGGGGGATTCAAGCAACCTTCAGGTATGTATATATGAGCTCTATAGATCTGTTATACATATTCACTAGTATTATTTTTGTCAGCTGGACTCATATTTCTCACTTTCTCGATTTCGCAGGTGAAGGTTAAGGAGACAATGGAAAAAGCCTTCTGGGATGGCGTCATGGAGTCCATGAAACAGTCACAGCCAGATTTTAGCTGGGTTATTAAACTCATGAACGAAGTTCGGGATGAACTCTGTGAGATATCTCCCAAAGATTGGAGACAAGAGATTGTTCAAACTATCGATACAGATGTGCTGTCACAGGTGCTTATTACTGCAGCCTTAAGTCAACTCTTGCTACAACAAATACGATATGTACTTATATGTATGTTTTCGTGGCATGATTTAGTTACTGGCTGCGGGAAATGTCGACATGGGTTATCTTGGAAATATTCTAGAGTTCTCCCTTGGAATTTTACTGAAACTCTCGGCTCCAGCTAACGAAGAGGAAATCAGGAGTACGCACCATAAATTAATGACAGAACTTGGAGAGATAGTTCCAACTGAAGACCAGTCCAATTCATCGTATGCAGTTTTGATGGTCAAGGGACTACGCTTTGTTTTGCAGCAGATCCAGGTATGCCTATTTTATTTACCCACTTGTGGACGTAATCGTTAATCGTTTCTTAGCTCTCTGCATAGCATGTAGTTTGTAATAGTAAGTTGCATATAACCATTAACCACCATATGAGCACTAAAAACCGCGAAAAGAAACACATGGTGGTGTCTAATTTGTTAATATATTTTTCATGTGATATGTCCTCTTATTACAGATTCTGAAGAAGGAAATCAGCAAATCTCGTTTGAAACTCTTGGAGCCACTTCTCAAAGGACCTGCTGGTCTGGAATATCTGAAGAAGTCATTTTCCAGTCGGTATGGTTCCCCAGACCAAGCTGCTTCCTCTCTGCCGTTGACAAAGCGTTGGCTTTTTAGTGTTCGTGGAGAGGCGGAGAAGGAGTGGGATGAACATAAAGATGCCCTTTCTGCTGTCACAAATAATAACCCTGGATCATCAGGCCTCCCTTCAACCACCATGCGAACTGGGGGCAATGTCCCCTCTGTTTCAAAAGTCAATGCCCCTTCGTCGCCATTTCCAGGTTTGGTCTCAATCTATCAACTTACTCATCTTTAATAGTATTCTTGTTAAGAACCCAGTTCAGCTTAACTCAAACCAAGTTGTACATTTCACCTGTAGACCCCAAGCTTGTTTCCCCAAATTAATGAATATATTTAATCTTAACAAGCTCTCAGTATTGTACGTGGCTGTTGAAGGGTTCTAAGCTCTGTACTCATTTGTTGATTTATGTGCATACGCTGGTAATGTTCTATTGCAGGTATTGAACTGTCAGAGTGCAAAGGAGAAACTGTGGATCTTCTTGTTCGTCTTGGCCTCTTAAAAATGGTGAGCGAAATTGGTGGTCTTACTTTAGAAACTATCCCCGAAACATTTCAACTCAACCTCACCAGACTGAGAGCTATTCAATCCCAAATCCAGAAAGTCATTCTTGTCTCCATCAGGTCAGTAGTGACAAAACTTACCTCTTGATAGCCTCTGTCATTCACAATGACAAGAGTATAATCTCTTTTGTTATCTGCTCTGTGTCTTTTCTTTTAGTGTGTTGATCCTTCAGCAAACACTTGCAAGCCCTAACGCATCTGACGTGGAGACCATTACATGGACCTGCATTAACCGACTCTACGAGATGTTAGATGCGAAAGCCGATGCGGGTCTTCCAGAAATCATGGAAACGTTCTCCGAGCTTCTTGAGTCTGACGATGCAGAGACAAAGAAACAAGTGATTGCAAATATGCTTGTGAAAAGCTTACAAGCTGGAGACCCAGTGTTCACACGTGTGTCACAGACCATATACCTAGCGACACGAGCCGCGGTTATGGCGGGTAACAACACGAAGAGAAAGCAGTTGGTGGAGACAATGCTAAGAAGAATCGGAGCAGCTTCTCTCTCGGACAAGGTTGTAGAGGTTTCAGACATTCTGGTTCTTGTGGCGAACGTTTCGCGTAGTGTTCATGGATTCTGGTATGAGGAATTGCTGAAGAAACCGAATTGAAATTTGAAGATTGTGAACGGTTTGGTGTGTTTATGGTTTGATCAAGATTTAAGTGTTTGTAGACGAAAGTGAGAATACCACGTTTGTATTTACTGAATACTATTAATATTGGAACATAAATTATAGCCTCTGGTATTTGTGTAGTATACGCAGGAAGACATACAGTAATATGTTTACAATATTTTAACTTTTGAATAATATAATACTTAAGATAACTATACTATTATTTGAGAAATCTGTACTAGTATTTATGCAATGATTTTGCTGATTTGTGCTCTGTATAGTTTTAGGTAATTTTATTTATTCATTATGTTTTTATTAGTTTTTACCTAAATCATTGTTTTGTTAATTTAAATAAATAATTTTGTTGATTTGTCATGTTTTCCATAATTTTAAATAATTTTTCTTATTTGTTATGATTTTAGGCTGAGTCATTAATTTAATTAAATTATTTTAATTAGATTGATTAAAGTTTTTATATCTTAATAAATAATTATATAATTATTTAATTGATTACAAATTAATATCATAAATATATCACAAAAATAAATAGAAAATGTATTGGAAAAACAGATAATTTCATGTATTTGTTTTGTGCTTATCTACACTTTTATTTCTTATTTGTTAGTTTTTATATGTAGTATTATATATACACATCTAATAATTATATTTATCATTATATTAAAATATTAAAAATAGTTTTATGAACAAAAATATTTATATTTTTTGTAAACGTGATATGTCATGGCATATTTGGTTTTAAAATATTAAATTTATTGACGAAGTATACGAGCAATAACAATAAATTTAATTTACATTTTTTTGTTGACATGGTTTTTGTGATATTTTATTTTTATTCTTATTATTCAATGCAAAAATAATGTTTACTTGTTATTTAAACTGAAAAGGTTAAGATTTATTTATTTTTATTTATCTGAATTTTTTTATTAGAATTATCTTTTTTTAAATATCTGCCTCCAAAAAAATAATATTTTCAGAATATTTTTTTTTATTAAAGCAAGTAACTTATATTTATAAAAAAATAAAATAACTCTATTTATTTTTAAAAAAATTTCAAGATTTTCACAGAATTATGACTTTGTTTGAATTAAATTTTCTTTTAAAAGACTACTATGTAAGGAAAAATGTGATTCTATATTTTTATAAAAACTGTATTTTCCAAAATAATTTGTTTTAGTTATAATTGTAAAAGTTTGAAAGTTAAAAAACCATTTGAAAATAACAAACTATGATTTATAATAAATAAATACTATTTTATAGGAAAATAGCAATTTCTATTTAAACTAAAAAATATAGATTGACTATAACTTATTTTTCTTTACTATAGCCTTTAGAAATGAAAATAACAACAGATATGAACTGTTCTTATCTTATATATTTCATATTAATGTTTTGTTTGTTAACTTTCTCTGTTTGAGAGTTCATTCAGTTATTATGTGAGGTATTTGACAATATAATTTTACATATATCAATATTTCTATTTACTTTAATTGATATAATCTGTTAAACTGGGTTTGGTTTATCTTGTGCTTTTGATTTTTTTGGGGTTTTGTAGGTTAAGAAAATATGAACCTGTGCACAAATGAAATATTTTAAGGTAATATCTATCTATCTAAACTATTAAAGGAGAAGTACAAAAAAGAAATATCCCTTAGTTTTTCTCAATAATTACCAACTTATGCCATTAGAATTAAACTTAGTGTTTTGCTTTTTTTCTAAACCTACAATTACATTTCCTTAATTTTTTTTTGGGTCAAAAACGTTTCCTTAACTATTATATCATTAATGTTTCCTTAATTACTATACAGTGTAATTACAAGACCATTACTAAATCACATCCTACCATTTTTATACATATTGTTCTATACAATAACTAAAACATTGACGTTTGAAAGCAAACCATACAATTATTCTTCATTACTGAACTTCTACATTACAAAACAGTCAAAATATCACAGATAAAACTTTGAATTTTATTTTGATGCTAAGTTCCTTCATCGAATCAGATTGTTGTTTTTGTCCGCAGAATCAAAACCAGTATATTAGCTATATATAAATATATCTTCACAATCTTATTTTTAAATTCAAACTCAAAACAAATCATTTATTATTTTTCTGAAGAAAATTACTTACACAATTTATTCTTATATTTAAGCAATCATCATAACAAAATCAAAATCCTTTTTTTGGTTTCTAATCTTGTATATCACGTAAAACATTTATTATTAACCTAAAAGACATTACATTCCACTATCTATTCCTATATCTAAGCAATCATGGACTTTGATTTCTTTTAGACAAATGTTATTTGGACTTTGATTTGTTATTAAAATGCTACATGTGTTTTCATTTGGGTTTTATAAATTTTTATATGTTTTGGGGTTACATTTCCAGTTGTTTCTATCGAAATGATTTTTTATAAAAATTTAAAATAAGATTCAAATCACAAATTTTAGAGTTTCGTATTTGACATAACTCATATATCTCAACTAAATGCTCTAATATTATATACTTTATGTTTAGTTTACCAAGTTAAAGAAAAAACTACAATATAAAAACAATAAAAGCTCATAGTTTAAAAATGTACATTAAAAAAATAAAAAATATACAAAAAATTCAGAACTCGATAACATATGAAACAATATCGGGAATATTTTTACAATTAACAAAAACATATGATTAAATTAAATATACATCGTACATTAAGAAAATAAAAAATATATAAAAAATTCAGAACTTGATAACATATGAAACAATATCGGGAATATTTTTACAATTAACAAAAACATATGATTAAATTAAATATACATCCGTGCGGATGCACGAGTCCAAAATCTAGTATAATAATAAAGATGCACGCAAGTGGATTTCATATTTAAGATCTGGATATAGAACCAGTGATAAAATAGTGTTGCCGGTTTGTTTGTTTGATGTCCATATGGTTTAGGACATTTATATATAGATATTTTTATTGATTTAAAATCTATCTATACTATTATTTATGAAGTGATTTTGCTTATGTGTCAACTTTTCCATGATTTTAGCTAATTTTGCTCATTTGTCATACTCTCATTAGTTTTTATATTAAATCATCAATTTATTAATTTAGATAATATAAATATTTCAACTTTCTAATTAATTTATTAATTTAGATAATATAAATATCTCAAATTTTCTAATTGTAATTATGATTATAATTATTTTAACTTTCGCAAGATTCTTATTAGTTTTTAGCTTAAATAATTAATTTAAATAATATAACTATTTCAAACTTTTTAATTGGAATTACAATTATAATTATTTTAAACCAGTTAGGACCAATTATTATTTTCATATGTAAGATGTTTTAAACTCTATATTTTTATTTTTCTCATTCATTTCAAGTTGTTTTGATTATAATTTTTGACATCTGTATTTATGTACTTTTGATATTTGCTTTTTTAAGTTGGAGTTCTATATTTTTCTTCTTTCTTTGAGTTTGAAATACTAGGAGCAAATCAGTTTTGTTATATGGAGTTTGGAATTATGAATTAGGTACTATGAATTACATTAGGTACAATGAATTACTTCGGTAGTTATTTCACGTGTATGTTTTGCTGTTTAATCAATAAGAAAAATATGCTTTGATATTAAGTTTAGAGAGTTGTCTATGTAATCATATTATTATCATGTGTTTAATAGTTTAATTTCTAAAATGGCTAAAGTAGATATATTTTTAATGAATAGTTAGATTTATTATTATATAATTAACCATAAATAACTTTAATAATAAAACTATCATTATCTATTTTTTATTTTATTAAAAGTAGACTTATGAAATATTAAGATAAGTCAATGTATATATTGATCAAGTAAACCATTGAAATATTGTCATTATCTCAGTTCATTTTTTTAAAGTTTTCTTCTAAATTACCATTAAACTTTAGTTTTTATTTACTTTTATTTATTTGTTCTCATTTTATGTGTTTTAGCGTGTTTTTGGTAATTTAATATATGTTTCTGGTTTAAGAATACAAAGTAAATTAAGAGAGCCAAAAATTAACATTCTTACTTTACTTTATTATGTAAAATATTTTTAATATGTAATTATGCTCTCATGGTCTCATAGTTTTATAGCATTTTTTTGTTTCTTTGTGTTAAGAAGACGTAGAACGAAATAAAAATAGAAAAAAACTAAAATGATTAAGAATATAAAAAATAAGTTATCATAATATTTAAATCATAATACATATATTAGTAACTATTAGTAAAATGATTATGTCCGCATGTGCGGACAAAACACCTAGTATTATATATATTAGGCTTTAAAAAAATTTATGCTGCATTTTAATAACAGGTAAATTGTGATACGAAATATCAACACAATATAGAAATAACTATTTTATGAAATATTATCATAAGATTAGGATTTTTTTTTATGGCAAACGGACATTCTATTACTCAAACTTGAGGTGGTCTAGGTACTTGATCCATATTCGTGTTGATACTTGATGCTGGAAAAATGCTCGGAGTCATTGGAGTTGATGAAAGTAACCAAACTTGTAGAACAAGTGGACATTCGAATATAGCATTTGTTACCGACTCCTCTGTTTCACCACATCTTGGGAAATAATTGTCACATCTCATATTTCGTCTTGCTAAGTTTCTCGTTACTGCCACATGACCAGTTAACAATTGCCATATAAGATGACAAATTTTCTTTGTTGCCTTTATCTTCCAAGCAAAGGCTTGGAGCTTAGTAATACTTGGCTCTAACACTTTCTTTTCGTTCTCATTCTTTAATAGGTTCTCGGCAACCCAATATCCAGATTTGACCGTATATTGTCCATTCCTTGTGTAGTTCCAGAAAAATGTGCCAGGCCGATGAATTGTTCTTATGCCTAAACTCCTTATGATGGGTATATCGTCAGGGCTGACATATTGTTCCAGAAAGTTAACATCCCATTCCTTCAATTCCTGATTAATAAGATCACTAACCCTCATGTTTGGATGCATAACTGGTGCTACAGGTGTAGCTAGCCTAGCAGGTGTCATTGGAATCCATGGATCCTCCCACACCTTAACTTCATAACCGGAGTGTATTTTCTGCCTTATCCCCAACAACAAAAGCTTCCTTGCAGTGGAAATACTAATCCACACATAGGAAGAACTGTTTACAGTATTTACTCGTAAAGACGAGCTCAATCTGTAATATCTGCCTTGCAAGACACGGGCCACTAGCATATCTGGGTGTTGTACTAGCCTCCATAATTGTTTTGCCAATAGTGCCAGATTGAACTCATGAATCATACGAAATCCAATCCCACCCTCTTCTCTTGATAAGCAGACTTTTTTACATTTCGACCAGTGTATTCCTCTTTTGGGGGGATTTGAGCTCCACCAGAATTGTGCAATAGCGCTGGCAAGGTTTTCACAAATCTCCAATGGGAGCAGGAAAGTAGACATATGTTGGGAGAGCCAGCAAAATAGACTTAATCAACACCTCATTTCCTCCTTTCGAGAGCCATCTACCTCTCTAGCCATTCACTCTATGCATCAGCTTGTCTTTAAGGAAAGCAAAGAGTTTACATTTAGAGCCGCTAAAATCGTCAGGAATACCCAAGTAAGTCCTCATCCCTGAATCATTCTGTATTCCAAGTACATCTTTAATCTCTTGACTAGTGGTTAAATTAATCCTCTTACCAAAGAGTAAAGAGGATTTATCAAAGACCTTGATTGGCATAGCATTAGCAGAAGCAGTAGCAGTAAGCAGTAGAAACAGTATGCAACAGGAGCCGTATGCTATACCAATTATAATGCAATTACATGATTGGTAAAGCTGTAGCATTTAAAATATCAAATTACTAAAATAAACATAATAATAAATTAAACAACAAATTATTATTATGTAGCAGTCCATAATAAATAAAATAGCATAATAATAATTAAAACAACAAATGATTATAAAAAAAAAATCACTTGGAACATTTTCTGAACCACTATAAAAGTCATAGGAAAACTTTTGATTAGGGTTAGAATATATTGTGTTATTATCTTTACAATTTTAATTTAAGTATATAAGGTAAATTTGTAATTATAGATTAATAGGTTAAATGCTCTTTTAAAAACTCAACAAGAGAGCATTATGATATGGAGCAGTGAATGACCGCTAATGCTCTCGTAACTGCTTTATTATTTTACACGTGATTGGATATTTAAGCAGTCTGTCCACTTAACTTTGTTACCAATCAAGTTAATGCATTGTCCTGATGCTTTACCATAGACCCTGACTACTTTCATTACTTCTTCACATCTACGGAGCTCCGCCTTACAGAAGAAAAGGCTATCATCAGCAAAGAGAAGGTGAGATACCGATGGACGCACGCGTGTGACGCGTATCCCCGTTATCTTCTCTTGGTTCTCTGCATGATTGAGAAGGCTAACGAGCGCTTCCGTGCATAGAATAAAAATGAAAGGAGACAAAGGATCTCCTTGACGTAAGCCTCTTCCTGGAATAATGTTTTCTCTTGGTTTCCCATTCATGAGAATTTTTTATTGTACTGACATAATGCATCTCATTATATATGTTTCTGAAAACTCATCTTTCTCATGACAGCTTCAATAAATGACCATTTCATCCTGTCGTAGTCTTTACTCATATCTGTTTTAATGTCCATTCTTTTACTGCGTCCGCTTGGCTTAGTCCTGAGAGCATGTAACATTTAGCAATCATAATATTATCAGAAATATGTCTTCCAGCAACAAAATCTGAAAGGGTTTCCGATATCAGGCCTGGCAGCATTTTCTTGAGTCTGGCATAAGACCTTAGAGATGATCTTGTACTTGACGTTACACAAACTAATGGCCTAAACTTAGCCATTTCGTTAGGTTTTGTTGTCTTTGGGATGAGACAAATATTAGTTTCATTCAGTCCATCTGGCATTGTCCCCTCAGTAAGGAACTTATTAACCATAAGAGTTAAATCGTCGTTTACTATATCCCAAAATTTCTGGTAGAACAGCGCAGTCATCCCATCTGGCCCCGGGGCTTTTTCCGGATGCATAGCAAAGAGCGCTAATTTGATCTCCCATTCCGAGACCAGGGCTGTAAGACTTTCATTCATTGGTCCCGTTATTGTTGTAGGGACTTCAGATAGAGCCTCTTCAATATCTTCTAGATTAGAAGACTCAAAGATTTGTCTAAAATATCTAGTAGCAATGGCTACTAATCCTTCTTCATCTTCCACAATATTTCCATTTCCATCTAGAATTTTCGTGATCTTGTTCATTACTCTTCTCTGTTTCGTTAAGGCATGGAAATTTTTTGTATTTCGATCTCCTTCTCTTAGCCAAAATACACGGCTCTTTTGTTTCTAGAACATTTCTTCTAACTTAAGAGCATCAGAAAGCTCCTTCAAAGCTGCTGCAATCTTCTCAGTTGTAGCATTATCATCTGCATACAGACCTTCTACTTTTTCTTTAAGCTCTTCCACCAATTTTGCCGAGTTTATATTATTTTGTCTCCTCCACTCGCTCAATGCTTTCCTATAACTGGAAATATGTTCTATTATAGTCGCATTGGGAGGAAGATCAGGAGATTTCCATCCCTCCAAAATAACTTGTCTCAGTTCCTCATTATCCAACCATCTTTTATCAAACTTGAATTTTTTCGATCTCCTCGATGGTTTTGTGAAAACATCATCAAGTATCAGACGATGGTCCGATCCCCATAACCTCATATACTGCACCTTCGAATGAGGAAACTTTTCATGCCAGTCCGCATTTCCTACTGCTCTGTCTAGACGACATCGAACAAATATTTTTCCTGCTCTCTTTCTAACCCATGATAGCATGTCTCTAGTGTATGGGAATTATAACATCCCACAATCACTTAGCATTTGCTTAAAAGGTAGAAAAGAGCTATCAGTACATTGTCTGCCTCTTTCTTTTTCATTATGACCAGTAATTTTGTTGAAATCTCCTATCATAAACCAAGGTCCAGTTCGTGTTGTGGAGAAACGCGTAAGACGTTCCCAAACTTGATCTCTTCTTTCTAGTACATGATCCCATAAACAAACGTCATAAAGACTTTTATTCCATCAATGACTGTCTCAATGTCAATCATTCTGTTATTTGAAAATAGAACATTAACTTGAAATTCATCCATAAAAAGAAGAGCTAAATCTCCGCTGAGACCAAGTGGCTCAACGGTAAACAAATGATCAAATCCTAAATCAGCCTGAATGTTTTGCAACAGCGGCCTCTTATTCTTCGTTTCAGAAAGGAACACAAGTCCTGGGTGATGCTTCTGACACATCTCCGTAAGGCGTCGAACTGTGAGGTCGTTCCCTCTCCCTCGACAGTTCCAATTGAGTGTCCACATTAATGATGTTTTGATGGGTTTTTTGAACCCATCGAAACCTCACCTTATGAAATTAAGCGCCTGATCCCTTCTGCCTATGGCCCTGTCGTTTGTTCTCTGTCTCACCAGACATAGGTTGCCTAGAGGACATGACTGATTACAATCGTGGAGAGCCTCGACAGAGGAACTCTGGCTTCTTGGCATGACTACCCGAAGGAGCAGTCAATCTAGCACCAGATCGTGCAGCGTTTACCTTTGCTATTGGAACTGTAGTACTAGTAGAATCATCTAGCTGTGATGTATAAGATTTTGCTTCTAGCTCCATTAAATCTTCTCCCAATAGATCATCCTCCTGAACATCACATTCCATGTCTCTAACTTCATTAGAATTAAATAACTCCATCCCATCTAAGGCTCCAATAATTTGATATTCCTCTAACACATCCTCTCTAGAGTAATCAAGGGACCGTGCCAGAATTGTGCTTCTGATCGTGACATTATCCTCCCTGGACATCCACTTATATTGTGGAGAAACAATGGCACTTGCTAGCCACTTCTTAGATCATTCTTCCTCCCATCTCCCAGCCTCCATTCCAGGCGATATATTATTTTCACGCAACCTTTGTTCGTAAGGAACAACTTGTTTAAGCACTTCACTTGCTTTTGGAGATCCATCAGTTATTGTTTTATGTGACTCTAGTTTCGTGACAGCCTTCTCTCTCCAAGCAAGGTTTCCTTTGCGATCATATGGACCAGAGCCATGGCATGATCCTCCATATTGTCCTCCTCTTAGCTTATTATCACAGTTCCTTATGATCCTATCAGCATGTCTAGGATATCTGTTAGCGGCATTCTTTAGATTAGTTTCTTCCCGATCAGTAAGGCGCAAGCTATAGCCACCGGTTCTCTGGTAATCTTGAGAGCGAGCCAAACTAAGTTTGTTAACCTCTTGAGACTCATAGCGGGAAGATTGGCGAATAGGCTTACGGCCAGCACCTTCAGAATGCCTATTTCCATAATCATGATGGTCTCTCAGCAAATGCTAACGATCCAACTGATCTTGTGTGCGATATGGGATCTGTACCCGATCAAAGACTTGTGCTCGCTCCTGTTGAGTCTGCATAATAGGTTCTGCAGTAGGACAGTAACCTTTCTCATGGGACATTTGATGTACCATGGATTTCACCCGTTTTTAACCATGGTATACTAGTATTTTATTATATATTTAATCTGTTTTCTAGCATGTTAGGTATGTTTTCAGGTTCAGGAGCATTTTGTGAGAAAGTGATGTTTTTGGAGCATTTTGGAGTACAAGAGATGATACACCCGAGTTGACCATTCAAGACTAAGTCGGAAGTCAACATTGCGATTACAATCGATCGATACTCATCCTGAGTTGTCGATCGATGTTGCTGAGAAGATCCGCGTACTAGAAGATGATAATCGATCGATACACATTCAGTGTTGTCGATCGATATCGAGGACGAAATGGTTTAGCCGACTACTTCACCAAGACTTCACCAAATTACGAGATTGCCCCTGACGAGTTTTTAACCTAATGAAAATGCTTAAATACTCCTGCAAAGTCTTTTTGACGGCAAGTTTTCAAACCCTTTGAAGCTTGAAGCTTTTCACAACCAAAGCAGAGAGTGTGAGAGAGAGACTAGAGTTTTATTTGTTTGAGAGAGATTGGAGAGATTTCTCATCTCCTTTTGTATTTCTACTTTATTCTATCTATGCAATTCTTTCATCTATCTATTGTTACGAATTGCTTAGCTATGTCTGAGTAGTCTACTTGTTAGATCTAGGGTTTAAATAGGTTTGTGGGATTAGCCCCAAGCTATAATTGCTAAGTTGTGATACTCATCGAATGGATTGTACCCTATGCTTGTTTTAGAGTAGCTAACTAGAACATAGATCACTAGGATCTTAGATTATCTTGAATTATCCATTTGAGCGATGCATGTTTCCCGTTGAGAAGAACGACAGTTCCTCCTTGAGACCTCGCGGTCATATTCGGTTCGCGCCTAGGCAGATCTAGAAGCCATCGATCGATACCCTACTGGGAAATCGATCGGCGCCGCGAAAGGTGTATCGCTCGATATCTCAAAAGGATATCGACCGACTCTTTTTCTGTGTCATCATGCGAAAGGTGTGGCCAGAGATCTAAATATTTTAACCAGTGATTCATTCACATATGTTAAGCGGCTGAGATCTATAGTATCATGCAAGCAACTTATTAAAGCATTTATAGAGATTATAATCTCCATTCCTGAATAGAAACCCTATGTCTAGCACTCTTAATCTCATTTAAACAACCCTTCATATTGTTAGTTAGGGCAACTGCCTTGCTCATTTTAGGATTTGTTATTTTCATTTCTATCATATAAACCAACCTTGCCTAGGATTGATTAGTAGATTTTATTTAATTGGTTCTCTAGCTCCTCGTGATTCGATCCCTAAGTACTACAGCTGTACCTCTTATTTGAGAGAGTAAGCTCTACTGGGTAATTTGAGTACTATCAAATTTGGCGCCGTTGCCGGGGAGCTTTGATCGCCATTAGATTTAATCTTATTAATCTTAGGTTTTTCTTTTACCCTCTTTCTTATTTAAATTTTTCTTGTCTTTTCAGGTACATGCTCAGCAGTACCAGAAGCAACAAGGGAAATCAACTATTATTCTCAGAGGATCCTGCACACTTGGAACGCTCAATCCGCAAGGACCTACGCTCTGCATCGATCGACAGAACCGCATTACCGTCGACTGATACTCACGTTCAACGCTGAAGACTTAAGGAGCAAAATAGCCACTTTCGCGCAAAAGGCTAGTGAGACTTTTAAAGACGCGTGGATCAGATTCAAGTTCTTCCAGCGAGACTGTCCACACCATGGATTCAATGAAGTGCAGCTGTTAAGCACTTTCTACAGAGGTATCGCCTTAAGGTATCAGATGGCTCTTGATACTGCTAGTGAGGAGAACTTCAACACTAGGAATCCAAGAGAGGCTGTGAGACTTATTGAGAACCTAGCCAACAGCAGTAGCACCAAGAACACTGACTCTGACAAGAAGAAATCGGTTGCAGCCATCAGTGAAGACCAGATGAATGAAGTCAGAGCCAAGATAGACGCTTTACATGCATTTCTGGGGCAGCCAGTCTGCTCAGCTGAAGAAGGAGAGGCTAGAGAAGATGATACAGAGGAAGATGTGAACTATATTGGAGGTACTGGATTTCAGAGATATGGAAATCAGAGTGGAAACAGAATCTTCTTTGGCAGTGGTCAGAAGAGTAACTACAACCAGAGTTCACAGTATCAGAAACCCTTCACCAACACAAGGAACTACGGCAACTCAGCTTACCAAACACCATCGCCACCCACCCATGAGAGTAAGTTTGATGCCATGATTGATATAGTTCTGGAAGGGCAGCAGAAGCTTACAGTAGACTTCAATGGGAAGATTGATTCTGTCTTTAACAATCTGACCACGAGGATAGATACCATCTGCACTCAAGTTAAGAAACTTGAGACACAGATTGTCTAGACTGAAGACTCTATCAGGAGGATTGGATTTTCTAAGGAAGTAGGGGAAGGAAATAGGAAACACCACGTCAATATTATCATAGATGATGATTTCTGGCAAGTGGTGAAACAGGAGAAGCTACAAGAAGGAAACTTTAAAGTGGAAAGTTCGCTAAGTCTCGGTGGATCACAATGGTGTCGATCGACACCAACTAGTCCACATCGATCGACATCGACGATGTTTTTTCCGGATACGCTTGCAGACTGCAACGCGGTTAGGATATTGACACATGCTGAATTCACGGCTTCTCATCCATACCCACCCACCCACACCTACGAAGATATCGACCGACGAGACGAGCCACTCATCGATCGACACAATGAAGAGAACCGTATCGATCGATCCTATTCTCCACCTATCGATCGACACGCACCTCTCATATACCGAGTGCAACTACCATCGATAGACAGAAACCGAATCTGTCATGTCCCTGATCCTGGATACGATCCTTAGGATCGACCATGGTGCAAGGAGACGCACCAGTCAGCTCATGTGACCTAAAAACAAGGGTATCATGGCCTGGAAGCAAGGTTAAGGGCATCAGGAAGCTAAGATATAGCTAAACTAAGAAGGATACAAGTATAAAGGAGCTGTACAAAGTGTATGGCAGCTGGGTGATGCAGTGAGCAAGCTCGACCAGCTAGATGAAGTGTAGTGCAGCTCAGTGTAGCTCACTGAAGAGTGTGTCAGCTCCCTGAGCTGGATGAACTAGCTCACTCAGCTGGGTCAGCTGGGGATCAGCTCAACTCAGCTAGACTGAGTGTTCAAGTCTTGGGCAGTTGGGCCAGGTCCGGATAGTGGTCGGACCATGTGGACCACCCGGGTGTGCCGGTGAGCCGGTGGGCACTTGTGGTTGAACCAGGGGCTTGGGCAACCAGCCAAGGCTTGTGTGTGACATGTCTAGGAGCAGTTAGACATGTCAAGGACGTCTGGTAACTGCCATAGGCGAATGGGTGCAATCTGTACCATTGATTAAATCAATGGACAAAATTAATACCGAAAAGGTGCAACCTTTAGAAAGGTAACTGCCCATTCTTCTATATATATCAGGCAAGTCCGTGCCTTTGCAGGCACGCCAGGGCTTCATTCTTCTTCCTGAAACACAAAGAAAAACAGAGAAAAACAGAGAGATGGTCGGATTACACAATCCAAGACCAAGAGAGGCTTGAAGGCAGCAAAGAGGCAGTTTTGATGGCAATCAAGAGGAGAGTTGAGAACGACCCTCTGGTGTGTTTTGATTGTGGTTTGCCACGCCATATGCTTCATATACATCCTTACTACACATCCAAATAGCCAGGGAAGAAGGGAGATGACCGGATTCACTCTCAAAGTCCAAGAGCAGCCTTAAAGGCAGTGGTGTGTAGAAAGGCAGTTTTATGGGTATTGAAGTGGGAAGTGATGCACGACCCTTGGGTGGTGTTTGATCATGGATGAACACACCCTAGGCTTCCTCTACATCATGGTAACACACGCAAATGGCCAGAAGAGAATGGAGAAGGCCGGACTCCACTCCCAAAGGCATGTACAGCCTTGAAGGTGGATGCAGTGCAGAAACTGTTTTCATGGAAGTTCCATGGAAGGGATGATGGGTGCGACCCATGAATGGATCTTATCAATACTGGAAGTATGTGATAAGACCTGATTAAGACAAGTGCAAGAGGCACAAGGCCGGACCTGATCAGGGAAGCACAAGATCTAGCAAGATCAAGTATGAGGTAACATGTGTTGATTACTTCTGTTTATGTTTATGTTTATGTCTTGTGTTGTGTCTCTTGGGGTGGGATCAAGGCCAGGCATGGCACGCCCCTTGAGAAATGTATATTGTGATGTGTCTTAGGAATCCAAGACCCTGGTCAAAGGGGCGGATCATAACTGATCTAACTCATCCATGTGAGATGATGGTTAGATGCTGTTCATTGGATAGTGATCAATGATGGATCATGGTTTGGTGTTGGGTTTGATCATGGTGTGAACCATGAGTCCGACCCACTGATGAGACACATGGGAGTCCTAGTACCAGAGGAACCATGTGGAGTGTAAGGTCCAATTCGTTTGGATCCAACAGCAAGCAAAGGAAAGGAGCAAGGCCAGTACTTGTTGGTATGGACCACAAGTATTGTGCTGGTGTGTTTATACAAGGAAGGCTGTGTGTGATCTGATCATGGGCAAGGATGGACGACCGATCCATGGATGATGGATCAAGGTGTCTGATCTGATTGATCAAAGGATGCACCAGTGGTAAGAGCAACACTAATCAGGTTCAGTGGGACATAGTTCCATGGCCGGTTAGGAGGAGTGAAGACTCATCAGTTCTGAGTCATGTGGGGTGGTTGGCTGATTGACTCAGAAACTGGTGGGCATTATTAATCATATTCTATGATGTTCAGACATGGAGATACTGAACCAAAGGTGGGCCGGTTCAGAGAAATCTCTCCATGGCCTTGGTTGGGGAGGTAAGTGGAGATCTGATAGTTCCTGAAGGAATTGTTAGGATCCGACTTCAAATATCTCTTAATGGGTATTTATCATGAATTATCATGGTGAAAGATTAATTTTATCTCATTGATTTAGAGGTGGTCAGTTATGGCCATATGGGCTGTTCATGGGCGAGATCAGTATGATCGAGGCCAGTTCTGAGAAATATGACTTGACCATTCTCTTAGTTATGAATTATCATGAATTATCATGAATTTTAATTAGTTTTTGGAGCATGTTTGCTTGAGGTTGTTTTTGTAGCTGAAGACTTCCCAAAGGTACTTGGTCAGTGGGGATGGCTGGTTGAATGACTAAGTAACCAAGGGAAGGGTTTTATGCAGACACAAGAGAGATGGACGAGTGGACAAGGAGCTGGGCGAAGCTGCCTTGCAGCTCGATCTGCTGGGAGAGAGTGAACCTCAAGTGAAGTGGTTCAGCTCAGCTGAGCTGGACAAGCTAGTTTAACAAGCTGGGGATAGCTGAGGCAATGAGCTAACAAGCTCCGTGGATGTAGCAAAGGTATGATCTAGCAATTCTTGCATAGATCAAGATAGAATGGTTAGGGGAACAGAACCTTGGATATTGTATGACTTGGATTAGGTTCAGGATCAACCTTGGAGCTGGTATTAGTTGTGTCTACTGATCATGGCTAAGGTGATTCGACCTGACAAGTGTTAGATTGGTTTTAGACCAATGGTTGATAGAGAATATTCCGCTGTGCATAAGTTGAAAGGATCTAAGTTAGGGAATGACTAAGGTAGTCTTAAGCTAAGGTCTAAGATAGACTTTCGCCCTTAGGCGAAAGTATAGATAAAGATCGAAAAATTGAGAGGTTCGGTCAGGTGTGGACCGAGCGGCCTAGTTGGCCGGGTTCGGGTCTTACAGAATCAGTGCACTCAGACCCACACCGAAACCACAAGCTACCCATACCGAAATAACTAGTAACCCTTTAGACACTACACCTACATCAGAGGGAACTGAAAGAAGAAGGTTAAGGAGTCGGAAGGAGAAGATTCCTAAAAACCTTAAGAGGGAAGCTAATGAAAAGGAGATTGATGGTTTCACTAAGAGAGTTATCGGAATCCCACCAGAGAAACCTTTTGAGGAGGTTTATTTCACAAAGAGATTGTGGATGTTCTTCAGAGAAACAAGGGAGACTGAAACTGACATTAGGAGAAGGTTTGACAACGTCAGAGAAGAGATGAGGAAAAGGATTACTTTGCTAAAGAAGAGTGATCCTGGGAAGTTTGCAATACCCTGTGTGGTACAAGGTATTGAATTTCCTCACGCACTATGTGACACTGGTTCATCAGTCAGCATCTTACCAAAGGTCATGGCAGACCATCTGGGCCTGCAAGTAGAGCCTTCACCACAGATCTTTACTTTCGTGGATTACTCTCAGAGAAACTCTGGAGGCTTCATCAAAGACCTAGAGGTGCACATTGGTGATGCTATCGTCCCTGTGGATTTTCATGTCCTAGACATCAAGCTAAATTGGAACTCTTCCTCTTACTTGGAAGAGCATTTATGGCTACAGTAGGAGCCATATGTGACATGAAGACCAACAGGATGTGCTTGACTATGATAGATCCAGATATCCACTACGACCCTGTCAAGCTTGACAAACCACCAGCCAAATTAGTGGTAAAGCAAGATGATACTGGTATCATCGCAGTTTGTCATTGTGAAGATGAGTACGAGACAGAGTACTCGAGATCGATCGACAGTACTTTAACGTCATCGATCGACACATTCAAGTCAGAGGAGATCGACAACAACTATGGATCATCGATCGACAGAGACCCACCGGATGATGAACTCGATCTACCAGATCATTGCTACCCGAATTTCGCCTTCCCACCCAACCGAAAGGAAGATGATTACTCAATAAGGAGTTGGGCAGATAGCGGATTTCATGAGAGTTTTGCAGTAGACATAGCCACCTCTTCCCACAGTGGAGACCATAGTGAAGAATATGATGAAGACTATTGGGAAGAAAGAGCTTGGGAAATCTACTTGGAGAATGACAGATTTGCACCACAATCGATCGACATCAAACGCCCATCATCGATCGATTATCTACTTCATCCAGCAAAACGACACCGTCCATCGATCGACATTGCCAGTATAATATCGATCGATATTAACCCGGATGACTTAAAGGACAAAATCAGAATTTCACCGATTAGGGCAACACCTGGGTATAAAAGGTTGACAACTCAAGCCACAAAAATTCAAAACTTTTCACCTTCTACCCAGCAGCTTCCAGCATTCAGAGATTCATCAATGGAAGACTGCAACAACATGATCAATCGATCCAACCGTGCAGCTAGACGTGCACCATCGACCGCCACCACCACACACCCATCGATCGACACCTTCAACAGAGCTCAACCGAGATCTCATGAACCTTATGATATCAGGAACGTTTCTCTAACACCTGATGAATTTGGAATTTTCAGGGACACGGATGGCTATGCAAGAGCTATGGATGGAAGAGTTCTGCACATAACCAGAGAGGACATAGCAGACATCCTCCAAGTTGCCAATGGACCAGAAAACCTGTTCACACAGCAACGTAGCCATCCAAACATCCTACAACACGTCCAGGACAACCACAACACCAACACAAGGGAGGATCCAGTTCATCAACACTTCGGTCAAACTCGACATTCACAATCGATCGACATCGTTTCAACACCGTCGATCGACGGCGGATATCCATGATCGATCAACAGACCGAGAGTCCGATCGCCCGACAGACGACTGGAGTTTGGACGACGTGCCTTCACTACCGATGGATCCAGAAGATTCAAGTGTGAGACTAAGGATGAATATGGTGTCTACAGAGATGAGTTTGGCTATGCTAGAGGAGTTGATGGTGAGATCATCCATGTTTCCAAGGAGCAAGTAAAGAGACTTTTGGATAAAGCATCCTTTTTTCACAGAGGTTGCTTACAACTTCCAATACACACACGCCCTTACCATGCATACACACCACCACCAGTGCCCTACAGTAGAGAGGAGGTGGATGATATGGTGACTGATGTATGGAGAGCTCAGGCACACCTTGAGGCAAACATGCGCACATTGGTGGAAGACACTTTCCAGCCTTTGGATGTCAGTTACGAAGACTTCCAGAATGATATGGCTGAGATAAGAGTGGAGCTTGGAAACATATTGACCACGCTTGAGAAAGAGGCTACGCCACCAGTATCGACCGACAGAGTACCTGTACCATCGATCGACATCGGCAAGACTACATCCATGGACCGACCGGAATGTTCATCACCTAAGAAAGATGAATGGGAGGTTGCTTACATCAATACACGGATTGGAGACGTCTACAGCCCTCTCAACAACAATGTCGAATGGTTAAGCAAGAGGATCGATCTTCTACATAAAGAGTTGGATACACTTCGCCAGAATGACCAAGCTCAGAATGCTACTTTTCCATCGATCGACATGCCTAGACCAATATTGATCGACAACGAGCCACCACCAGCGAGAGGACCAGGCACTACAGCAGCAGTTGATGAACTTAAAGATGAGCTATACGAGGCTATGGAAGCTATGGAAAGGAGACTCAACGGGACCTGTGATACCATTGACTACACTGTTAACGAAAGGGTTAACAGTCTCTGCAGAACTACTCGCCATCTGAAGGGCAATTTACGTGCTCTGCAGTACCAAGGACAGTGTTCACAGTCGATCGATACAATGGATGCTGAATCGATCGACAGACCCATCAGCGAAGTGACCGACGCGCATCTCGTAGCATCGATCGACACTGGGTCTTTAGCAGACCGAGATCAGTTTATTTTGGACAAGATCGATGCATTACAGAGTGAGCTAAATTTATTGTCCGTACACACCTACCAGACCATCGACAGGAAAGTTGACAAAATCAAATACATCGAGAATTCTGTGAGGAAACTTCAAGATACAGTCCTCCAGATAGATAAGAAGCAACTACAAGCGGATGATGCCACAAGAAGCATCATCGCCACATGGTTCAATAGTAGGAGACACAAGATTGATGATTGCTGTCCGGTAATCAGCAGTTTCTGCACCCCATGAGTCACTCACCTACCACAGTCAAGCTAAATGACTATAACCAAGCGCTGAGTGGGAGGCAACCTACTATTAGGTTTTATTTTTCTTTATTTTATTTTATTTTTCTTTTTGCTTTTATTTTTCTTTTCTTTTTCGAATTTATTTTGCAGTATTATTAGATCCAAGTAGAATGATAATTCCATCGACCGACATTCACCATTCATATCGCTCGACACCACACGACCATTACTAACGATCGACGTATACCACTACGAATCGATCGATCGATCGACATCTTGTCGATCAGGTTTATTCATTCTAACTTGTTATATTTATTATGTTTTATTTTATTTACCTCACCACCGGATGTTACACTGGGACAGTGTAATTTAAGTCTGGGGGGGGGGGGAGTTTACTAATATGTGTTTTTATTTTGGTTTTTATTTAAAATGATTTTCAAACTTATTTTTCGCATAAGTATTAAATAAGAACATTGATATGGATTATTATTTGATTGTCTGACCACTCTTTAGCATCATTCTAGATTACTGATTGCAGATAGTACTAAAGATGCTAAAGTGGATCAACTTGCTATCTATATTCACTAGCTAAGATTGTTTGAAGGAACCAAAGCTGACCTCCAACACTAATACTGACTTATTTGCTTGTCTTGGGGCTTGGATATCACTGGATCGGAATCCTCTTACAAGTCTGGAAGGTAAAAAGTCTGTGTGTTTCTGGTTCCCTTCCTTCGCTCTCTTCGGCATCTCGAGATCTAAGTTTATGTTATAAAAGATTGAAATGATTTCTTGAGAAGAAGAGGGATAGGAGTGTCTCCTGCGACCCCAGTATTCTAAATCTCAAGGATGATCACACATTGTGGAAACGAGGGGTATGAGTGATTCCTGCGACCCCAATATTCGCTACACTTTCTCAAAAATGTATGAGTTACAACGCAAATGTCAATGAGATGGACTAGATTACCTATGTGGCATCGAAACCTGTTGAAATTGAAACTAATAAGAGATTCAGTGAAGAGAGAAGAGGGGAGAAAGGAATCAGAGAAGACTACCTGTGTGTTCAGATACTTGTTTGAGTTGAATCCATGTGTTCTTTGATCGATACTCCCAAGGTAAAGCCTGCACTTTTTTTTATGTTAAGAAATGAGGTTAGTAGAGGGGAATGTCAGATGAGAATTGCTAAGTTGTTGACTAGATGAGTTTAGTTACTAAGTTAGGATAAGGCATGATGAACTTATGTGATTAGGATGTTTAGACATGAATTGCAAACTCATAGAGTGATGACTTCAATATATTGAATCCTTGAGTTCCTGCTATTTCCAAACCTTTTCCAAAGACTACTGTTTTTGCTTGAGGACAAGCAAATGAGTAAGTCTGGGGGAGTTGATATACCATGGATTTCACCCGTTTTTAACCATGGTATACTAGTATTTTATTATATATTTAATCTATTTTCTAGCATGTTAGGTATGTTTTCAGGTTCAGGAGCATTTTGTGAGAAAGTGATGTTTTTGGAGCATTTTGGAGTACAAGAGATGATACACCCGAGTTGACCATTCAAGACTAAGTCGGAAGTCAACATTGCGATTACAATCGATCGATACTCATCCTGAGTTGTCGATCGATGTTGCTGAGAAGATCCGCGTACTAGAAGATTATAATCGATCGATACACATTCAGTGTTGTCGATCGATATCGAGGACAAAATGGTTTAGCCGACTACTTCACCAAGACTTCACCAAATTACGAGATTGCCCCTGACGAGTTTTTAACCTAATGGAAATGCTTAAATACTCCTGCAAAGTCTTTTTGACGGCAAGTTTTGAAACCCTTTGAAGCTTGAAGCTTTTCACAACCAAAGCAGAGAGTGTGAGAGAGAGACTAGAGTTTTATTTGTTTGAGAGAGATTGGAGAGATTTCTCATCTCCTTTTGTATTTCTACTTTATTCTATCTCTGCAATTCTTTCATCTATCTATTGTTACGAATTAGTTAGCTATGTCTGAGTAGTCTACTTGTTAGATCTAGGGTTTAAATAGGTTTGTGGGATTAGCCCCAAGCTATAATTGCTAAGTTGTGATACTCATCGAATGGATTGTACCCTATGCTTGTTTTAGAGTAGCTAACTAGAACATAGATCACTAGGATCTTAGATTATCTTGAATTATCCATTTGAGCGATGTATGTTTCCCATTGAGAAGAACGACAGTTCCTCCTTGAGACCTCGCGGTCATATTCGGTTCGCGCCTAGGCAGATCTAGAAGCCGTCGATTGATACCCTACTGGTAAATCGATCGGCGCCGCGAAAGGTGTATCGCTCGATATCTCAAAAGGATATCGACCGACTCTTTTTCTGTGTCATCATGCGAAAGGTGTGGCCAGAGATCTAGATATTTTAACCAGTGATTCATTCACATATGTTAAGCGGCTGAGATCTATAGTATCATGCAAGCAACTTATTAAAGCATTTATAGTGATTATAATCTCCATTTCTGAATAGAAACCCTATGTCTAGCACTTTTAATCCCATTTAAACAACCCTTCATATTGTTAGTTAGAGCAACTGCCTTGCTCATTTTAGGATTTGTTATTTTCATTTCTATCATATAAACCAACCTTGCCTAGGATTGATTAGTAGATTTTATTTAATTGGTTCCCTAGCTCCTCGTGATTCGATTCCTAAGTACTACAGCTGTACCTCTTATTTGAGAGAGTAAGCTCTACTGGGTAATTTGAGCACTATCAACATTAACCCGCAGAGAGTACAATGCTTAAAGAGCATATCATACTTTATCTCAATCGTTACTTCGTCACCTTCAGAAGATTCAACCTTTCTTTTAAATTTGAATGGACGCCTCGAATCAATATCAATGAGCATTCGACCTTCCGTGAGTTCAATAGTATCCACATGGCCAAGCCTACCTCCAATATTCTTCATATTTTCAACCGTCCACAAATGTAGAGGGATCCCCACTAGCTCAATCCAAAAGGGAATAATCCAGGAGTAATCATCATGAACAATCGGCTCCCAACGCACCAGTACGAACATACGGTAGTTGTAGTGAAAAGGACCTTTACTTAGAACCGATTTGATGTCTTCTTAAGATGTAAAGTTTATAAGAAACTTTCCATTACCCAAGTCATTTGCAGTGACTCTATCTTGTACTCCCCAAAGTGTCGGCATTGTTTGTAACAGCTTCTTGACGTTTTGTTTTTTCAGATTTAGGACCTTGCCAATCAGAGACATATGGTAATCCTTTATTACCTATTAAAATTTTAATATTTATTTAGTTTATAACATGTTAGTCATCAAAGTGCCCTTTTTATTTACAGATAAATATTAAATTTATAATAATATGATCATGATTAAAGAGATGCTAGTTATGAATCACACTAAAGTTTAATGATCAATTTTTTTATTTTATATATTATTGGAAATCAACCAAAAATGTATCACTAAATATAGTTAATAATAATAAAAGGATTGGTCGTTTTTTGCTATAGTTGATAAATCCAAAGATAAATACTATTTAACTTAAGTTAAAAGTGACTAATCAATAAAGTATATTTTAGCATCACTAAAAGTATTTGTATTTAAGTATTGTCCAAAATTTGCTTACATACAAACTTGAAAGTTTTTATAAAGTCTAGAATCTATGGTAAAGTTTCAAAGCAATAAAGGGTAAGCATGTATAAAATTTTACCGCTTCATAAAATGTTTTTACATTTGTTAACTATGCCATAAAGTTCAATGTACTTTCAATTATGGCAAGTGGTCCGGAAATATCCGGTTTACACGGAATGTAATGACTTTGGACTTTGCCATAGTAAATGATGGGGAACCTTGAACCACTACGAAATATAGCTTCGAATGTGAAAAGTCTAGGTGTGTAAGAGATGAAAGCAATCTAATAGGCTGAGTTTGAACTTAATAAGATTGATGATGGTAGAAAAGGTTAAGTCATCGATGCCTAAAACAGAAAAAGTGAAGGAATTGTAGAGTAGATTTAAGGAGTGTTTATAGTCGAGCTGGTTGTGATTCGAATGCAGGAAGTTTTATAAATGATAAGTTAACTATGAAAATGTTTCAGTGGTCCCAGCCAATGCAAGATCATGTGACTCACATTCCTAGTCTGATTGTAAAGTTAAAGACCTTGGGGATGGAGGTGCATGAGGAATATTTGGTCCAACTCATCATGAACTCTATATACCTCTTGATTTTAGTCAGTTTCAGGTGAATTACAATACCAGTAAAGATAATCGTGATTTTTCAAGAGGAGAAGAGATCAAATAAGATGAAAGACCAAGTTGTTAACCTCGTAGGTCTTGGAAGTTCCAGTAGCCAAAAAAAAAAAAAAAAAAGAATCCCAAGTAGAAAGGACAAACGAATAACAAGCCTTTTTTGAAAGGACTCGAAAGTCAAATTCGAAAAGAAATGAAGTTTTTCTTCTGCAAAAAAAATCGAGACTCTTCAATCATGATTTCCTAAAAGAAAGAGTTGTTTTGATAAGAAAGTAAACATTAAAGTTTTGTTTGCTATGAAAGGAATCTTGTTGAAATGTCTAGTATTATTTGGTGGTTGATAGTAGAGGCATTAAGCGTAGAACATCTAATGAGAGTTATGTTTTCTTTTGGCTTCAAAGACTATATCACATTTCCAAGTAAATAATTATGAGGTTGATAAATAATTTAATTCTTCCTCAGTTGGATTTTAGCGACCTAGATATATGCATAGACTATATTAAGGTAAAGTAGATTAAGCATACTTTAAACGAAACAACCACAAGAAGCACTCATCTTCTTCAGATAGTACACACCGTATATATGGCCCTTTCGATGCTCTTTCATGGAGCGTGAAAACTATTTCATCACCTTTATTGATGATTACTCATGGTATGGATATACTTATTTATTGAATGAAAAGTCTAAGTCTGTGGATGTCCTAGAGCTGTTCATTAATGAACTGGAAAGGAAGTTAGATAGAAAAGTAAAAGTAGTGAGATCTGATAAAGGTAGTGAGTTCCGATAAAGGTAGTGATTTCCATGGAAAATTTAATGAAACTGGACAATGTCTAAGTCCATTTTCCAAGTTATTTGAAAGTAAAAGTATTCGTCTGAAATACACAATGCCTGGTATTCCTCGGTAGAATGGTGTCGCGGAAAGGCGGAACCATACTTTGTGGATATATGCATTAAAGACTGCAACGTATGTTCTGAACCGGGTTCCTAGCAAGGCAGTTCCTAAGATACCTCATGAACTGTAGACATGAAGGAAAACCTAGTTTAAGGCATTTACGTGTATGGGGTTTCCGAACAGAAGTAAGGCTATATAATCCAAATGAAAAGAAAGTCGATCTTCTTACAATGGATTTTTAATGGCTATCCTAAAAAAGAATATCAAAGGGGTAACAAATATTGTTCTAACCATAGTACGAGAGTAGTTTAATCGGGTGATGATAGGTTAATGGTTAAACTAGTGGGAGTGCTGAACTGTGAATGATGAACATTAATGAAATTTGGGTTGAAGTTGCTTCACCTGAAGTTGTACCTGAGGTAGTTGTTTCTACACAATAGAAATATATATTTGATGAATATGTCACAATTTAAGTAGAGAATAGTGAACCACAAAGATATCTGAAAGGGAAAGAAGATCTGGAATATCAAATGACTATGTGGTTGCTATAGAAAGTGCATGACTTAGAAGTGATAATTCTAAAGAAGGTTTGATGCCACAAAAGAAGAAATAAAATCTATGGGTGATAACAAAATTTGGTACTTAGTAGAGTTGACTGATGGTTTCAGAGGGTCTTTTAGACCAAACACAACTCGAAAGGTAACATTGAAAGATACAACGCTCACATTGTTGTTAAAGGTTCACCCAAAAATGCGGGAATTAACTATAAAGAGACCTTCTTTCCAGTTTCAAAGAAGAATTCTCTTATAATTCTTTTGGGTTTGGTAGGCCATTATGATCTTGTGTTTCACCAGATGAATGTTTAATCGCCTTTCTTAATGGAGAGCTTGAGGAGGAAGTATATATGGACTGACATGGAGGTTTTATGGCCGCATGAAAATAAAATAAGGCGTGGAAGCTAAAAAACTCAATATATGGACTAAACTAAGCTTCCAGATAATGATATTTAAAGTTTAATGATACCATTATGTCATATACTTTTTATAGAGATGATTGTTGACGATTATCTATATTAAGGTTAGTGGGAGCATATTTGTGATGTTAATCTCATATGTTGATATTTAGGTTGCTTCAAATGATATGGACTTGTTACATGATGTAAAGAAGTATCTCTTTAAGAATTTTGAAATGAAGATATGGAGATGCATTTATGTGATCGGAAAAGAAATCTTCGATATAGATCAAAAGGAATGCTGAATTTGTCTCAGAAATGATCTATCAGTAAAATCTTAGAAAATATATAATAGTGAAAAAGTGCTCCATAGAAATAACTCTATTTTAGAACGGAGAAGTTTAGTAAAATATAATGTCTTAAGAATAAATTGGAGTGTAAAAGATATATAAAGAATTCCTTATGCATTGGTGGTTTGGGAGTTTGAACTATATCTTGTATGCAGCTTGATGCAGTTTATAAAAATGAATTAGAAAAAAAGGGGGGGGGGGGGGTTCCTTACCTCTAAAATCCTATTTTGATCGGATCAAAATAAAAACGATTTCTATTTCTATATAGGATAGAGTTTCTATATAGAATTAAGAATATAGGATTTTATTTCTTTCTATTATTTTATTTGTTTATATTTATATATATGTAATAATACGTAGATACTCTCATTATTCCTGTTCTTAAAATAAAATTTGACATACAAGGACTCAATTTTATCTATTTCTTGATTTCCCCATGAATTGTATGTTTATAACAATAGGGACAGAATTTTCTCAATTCCAATCGACTAGGAGTGTTATGCCGATTCTTTTGAGTAATATATCTGGAAATTCCAGCCGATTCTTTCTTAATATCATTTCGAATACAACTGGTACATTCCAAAATAATTGTTACTCGAACATCTTTACCTTTGGCCATGAAACCTCCTTTGGATTTATGATTCACCCCCAACCTTCTGTTTTCATTTTAGGATCCATAAAGAACAAGAACCAAAAAAATAGAAGCTGTTAATTAATTAAAAAAATGTCTTAAATATTTCGTTGCAATGAATATTAATTAGTAATTAAATAAAAATAAAATAATAAGTAATATAATGATTTTTTAAAAACTATATTTCAAATCTTTGTACAGTATTTTTTTAAGTATCTCGTAGAATACTCTTTCCCAAGCAACACTTTTTTTTTAATTGGATCCTGGACCCTCGTTTTTATGACCTTTCGCCCCCCTTTTCTAATTCATTTTTTATAATAAAAATGAATTAGAAAAAAGAGGGGGGGGTTAGTCCCCGATCGTTGATCGTATCTCTAAATTTTTTTATCCTTTCTGATGTTAATAACTAGAATTAAAAAAAGGGAAATGTTAATGCATCTGGAAATAAACGATTAATCTCTATTAATAAATCTGCTAACGAAACGAACCATAGAGTACTTAGTAGTTAGTACCGGTGCTACGGAAAGATATGTTTTTATTTTGATATTAGAAAGTTGGATCGATATGAATGTAATCCCAGAATGTTTTAAGAAGCACAATTTTCCACGAATAGAATCATAGGGAGAATGTTCAAAAGAAAAGATATATATACATATATTTCATTGGACAATTGTTTGTGGGAACACACTATTTTCCACAAATAGTATCATTCACTCATAGGACGATTCTTTTGGCTGGTTGCTTGTGGGGACCAATATTTTGGCTTTCATTAGACTGTTAGACCATTTTTCTTGAGTTATTATCCACAAAAACTTTAATCAAACGATATCATATCATATCATATCATATCATTCGTATGATATAACAAACTTTTGAACTTTGGCTAAAACTTTCCACAAATAGTACAAAAAGGTCAAACAGACATATCGCGTCGAGATCACAAACAATGACATAAAGAGACGCATATTTACACCGATGGTAGAAAGTCAAGTGTTCAATAGTGTTCACATTTGAAATTTATATGAAGAAACAACAACGCATATTCACCGCTTCCGTTCCGTGACAAAGGTTATCATAGAAAGAATTTGTATTAGTATTAGGCTAATAGCCTTTGTTCAACCAAAAATGGAAGAAGGAAAAATGTTGATGTGGAAAATTTTATCAGCTTTTGTTTATGTAGGAGAATTAGAGTTTATGTTTGTGCAATATGTCGGGTCACAAAACAAAACGATCTATGAACAAGTTTCTGAAAAAAAAAACATAAAAATTGATGGGTTATACTGCTAATAAGAGTGAGAAATGATCCCAGCTCAAAATCCCATCAGCTCTGCAAATTGGATTATTTGGAATGTTTGAGTTCAGATCTAAAATTTCAGATCCAGCGAATCCGAGATATAAGAAATTTTGAAAGTAGATATCTTTATCAGGGTGATATATTACATAATATTTTGTCTAAATCAAACTCAGCTTATAATAACGCACTAGAATAAGATCTACGACTTGCGGAAGATGAGTTTATATAAAAGTTATTTAGAAAATATTGCATAGAAAACTTAAATTTATACATTCAACCGAATTAATATTTTTGGCCATATATAACCTTTTTGTTAATTATGTAATTTGTTTTCTAATGAACTACCTCATTTTTCTTAAAGCGTTTTGGTTCTTTGATGAAAGTTCTGTTCGGTTTCAGTTCGATTATTTGGGTTTTGGTTCGGTTTACATCTGTTTAGGTATTTAGAAAAAAATAATTTGGTTATTTGGGTTTTTGTTTCGGTTTGACTTGAGTAACAAAGCTGGTAATTTTGGATCCCTTTTGATTCCAATTTATCGATTAATTCATGTTTAAAATTAAAAAAAAAATTGAGGGATTGACATGAGGGAAGGAAGTAATGATAAAATCTATTGTACTGGCCCTCCCGACATATGTTATCTCCACTTTCTTGATTCCATTAGATATTGTGATAAACTTTCAAGAGCCATGGCACGCTTGTGGGCGACCTTGAATTTTCCTAAGAGGGGGGGAGGGGGGGGGGGGTCCACTGGGTCAATTGGGAGAAACTATTCAGTCCAAAATATGAAAGTGGCCTTGGAAATTATATGATCTGTAAGTTCAATCTTTAATTGTTGGGAAAATAGTTGTGGAAGCTTATACAATTCTCAATCTCTTTTAGCTAGGGTTTTGCGTGGAATGTATTACAAACTTAGCTCGCCTTTCCTGTCAAGTCCTTTTGTCAATCCATCTCATATATGGACGAGTATTGCAGTTGCAAAGCCATTACTTGCCTTGAGAATCAAGAAAAAGGTGAATTCTACCTCTGAGACTAAAGATTAGGAATATCTTTGGATTCCAACAACCCCTGTGTGAGGCCAGCCCGGGAAAATACTCATGTTGTTCACCCGATATTGACAGTAAGCTAGTTTACCCACAGAGAGACTAAAAGATCGAATGTGGAGAAGCTAGAGACCTTGATGGTACTAGCGGTTGTGTAATTGATACATAGATTGGCTGTGAGAAAATCTAGACAGCAAGATACTTCTTTTTTTAAGTTAAAAAAAGAATGGTTAGTCCACATTTAAATCTAGATATGGGGTGGAAGGAATATCTTAAATGTTGATACCAAGGTCTTTTATTCGTAGCCCAATACGACTCAGCTTCAAATTTTTTGTTTTTGGAAATTAATGCTACTCAGAAAATTACGACTTAATTCATTATCCAACTTGGTCTTTTTCACCAAAAATATATTATCGAAAAATATCCGCCAAATTCTAAAAACAAGGGAACAAAGATGTGGAACATATTGTGATATCACTGTTAGATGTGTCTCTTTATGGCCCTCTCGCAAAAGTTTCATCATGGTGGAAACCTCCATGCTTAACCGATTGTCTTGAGCCAATAGTAAAAAGTAAGAATCCGGTGAAAGGATCTAAACACATTTTTTTTTACTTTAGAAGTCAATTCTATTACTCAAACTAGAGGTGCTTTGTGAATCCAAAAAAAACATAATCACCGACAACTATTATATATAAAAAGTTCTTGCAATCTTAACTAATGAATCTATTGATTTTGTTTTGTGATCTAGGAAAGCAATCTGTTGTGAAATCCTGGAATTCTATTTTTAGGATTCCTGATTTCTTATATTCAGTGGAGAAGCTTGACCATGCTGCTAGATCTTCGGTCATTGATACCAGGTCTTTGCAGTCCGTTCCAAAGTGCAACAGCTTGAGTAGTGTAACATGATTTCCATTGTCCATAAAAGTGCCTCCACGTCTTTATAAAGAGAATATAGTCATCTTCTTTGATTTCTTATGCCCAAAATCTGGGTTTTACCTAATGAATCTTCTTAAACCCATCCACAACCAATATACCGTGTGTAGCTATTGTATGATGTTGTAGTTGTTCCTCTGCATGGATGTTGCATTCCCTGCAAATCAGGCTTGACATTCCATCCAGATTTCTAACCAACTTTACCTGAGTTTGGCTGTTTCCTCTCATTTATGATTTCTAGTTTCTGAGAGATATAATAGATTATCTATAGATAATAGATTATCTATAGATAAAGATTTCTATCCAACTCAAAATTTTCAATTTCATTTTTTCCTTAGAAGTAATAGTCGAAGTTGGTCTTTAACCCTTTTATAGTCTCTTTACACGTTTATTGTATATAGACTTAGGGAGTGTTACCATTAATGGTCAAAAATATAGAACACATGTCACATTCTTAAAACATAAAAACGTAAAAGAATGATATACTGATTCTAATCAGTTATTCACCACGGAATTGGATAGATATAAGGTTTTTAACTTGTTTATTGGCCATGAATATAATTTACAAGCATTCAACGAGATCATAAATGGCATAGGACCACGCTCAAATGTTACATAAATAGTACCCAAAGGCTATAGTTTCAGACACATCGATTCCTTATTCATCGTCAAGAACGGCTCATGGAGCCGTAAGACCTGCAAGCCCAAACGGAAATTGATGAAAAATACTATGCAAGAAAATCAATAAAAGAAGAATTTCAATCTAAAACTAATTATTTCTGGAAAAGATATCTCAAAAAAAAATATTTGAACGTTGTAAAACATTTTCAGTTTTCATAAAATAAACATCAAATACAACAAAATTTTCTCTTCATCTTCGTTGATGTCCACGGTTAATTAACAAAAACAAGTCGTAAACAATCAAAGATAAGGAGAAGCCGTTTCTTAAAGAAAAAAAAAACACAACGCAAATAAATAATCGAGACCAAAAAAAAAATATATATTTTAACGATGCAGAGTGCAGATTACTAGCTGTGATTGATCATATACAAACTTACTTCCACATTTGGTACCGCGGGCTACTGGTCGACCGCATTGACGAATGACCCCAACAGCGTAGCTTACATCATTGGCATTGACGAGAGCCGCAAGCTGCGGGGTTATAATAGAGCAAACGCACCACATAGGAGTCCTCCTTATTCTAAGACAACATTCAGCTGTTGGAGACTGCCTCAAGATCAGCCTCTTGCACGCGTTCACTAACACTCGACGTTGTGCATGGCAGTAGCTCTCTGCAGCCACCATATTGAGGGTAAAATTTGAGATCAATACGATTAGGATCAGTGACATCAAAATAGCTCTCTTTTTCTCCATTTTCCTAAGTGACCTTTTGAAGTTTATATTATTTCAGAAAAACATCCCTATTTATAAAGACAGAGTTCACAAAATACCGTAGGTTCGTTAAATATTTGCAATTCTGACTTATCATTTAGAATTTCACTGTGTTCAACATTAAAAAGTCGTGAGGATAATAATTGGCTAATAGCGATGGAAAATATGTGGTGTTCTTTGATTATCATATAAACTAGATGTCGGTGCTACTCGACGAAAATATGACATCATGTCTGACAAACATGCTTTTTTTTACAATTTTTACCCAAAGTTCCAAATGGTTGAATCAATTGAATGGACTACAGCATCTTTAAATGGTTTAGTCTCTTCTCACATCTTCATCCTTCGGAGAAAGAAACTGTCTAGTGTTTTCGAATCCAACTATGTTAAGAACTGATTCCGGTTTGTGACCGGATTATATCCTTTTTGTGCTACTGTAGTTCTTTTTTGTTTCGGCGTCCGACTAGTTTGGTTTAAAGTATGATAGATTCAGTTCATCTTTCTATTTATTTATAAATCCACCTTTTGCATGCTTCATTTATCTTTCTGATCTACTTCGCAATTGATTCCAGTTTGTGACCGGAGTACAGTAGAACCTCAACTAACTAATATTTGAAAAACTAATAATCACTATAAAATAATAATTTTGTCAATGGGTCTTACTAGTGTACAATAAGTAAATAAAATTTGATAAATAATAAGAAAATAACTTTTCATGACGTCCTATATAAGATATATATTATATGTTCCCACTAATAACCTAATGAGAGATTAGAACTTGGAAAAGCAAATGGAATAACTGAAAGAGAATTAAGCCTATGTATGCAGATAATGGTTTGTCAACTGAAATACTTTCAGCAACTTAAAAGGAATTATCTGAAACCCTAAGACAAAGAAAAAATGTTCTAGAAACAAAAAAAAAAATCTGATTTTTGTGGCTGAAAGAAAAGGATATGAATTCAATTTTTTTCACAATCTCACAAAAAGTAGAGTATGAAATCAACTCTCACAGTTGATGGATAACTCAGAAAATATTATGGAAGATGAAGAGGGACGGGTAGTCACTGCTACCGGTTATCTCAAAACACTTTTTAAATCATCATACCCAAACAAGATAGACGATTCTTTTGGAAATATATCTATGGCGATCACATATGTGATAAATTAGGAAATCAGCTCTAGTTACTGAATGGAAGGTAAAGCTTGCACTCTTGGTAATGCACCCTTGGAAGGCTCCTGAACCAGTGGAATGAGCGCCTTATTTTATCAGAAGTTTTGAGACATAGTGAAAGGAGATTTGACTCATATTGTCAATGAATTCTTAGTCGATGGTATCATTGCTCAATGATTGAATGATACAAACATTTGTCTCATTTTGAAATAGAGAAACCTATTGACATGATTCAATTTTGACCAACCAGTTTGTGCAATCTGAGCTATAAAATAGGCTCTAAGGTCTTATGCCAGAGATTGGAGAAAGTTTTACCGGAGAAATCTTGGAAATCCAATTAGCCTTTGTGCAGGTCGACATATCACATATAATATAATGATCACTTAGAAGATGTTACATGCCTTAAGAACAAAACAATGTGGAAGACACAAGTGAATTTCTATCAAAACTGATATGAACAAAGCATATGAACATATGGAGCGGATTTTTATACACAAATTTATGGAAAAATGGGATCTTCAGCAGCTTCAATCACGTGGATTATGCTATGTCTTTCTTCTGTTAAGTATAAAGTTCTCATAAATGGCCAACCTAGAGGAAACATTATCCCAGAGAAAGGTTTAAGTAAAGGAGATCCTTTGTTTCCTTTTGATTTGTATCATAGGCACGGAAACGCTCGTTGGCCTTCTTAATCATGCAGAGAATTAGGGAAATATAATGGGGATGCGTGTATCACGCACTAGCCCCATGGTGTCTGTTGGGGTCAAAAACGGTCACAACGAAATTAACTATCGAAAATATTTCTCGAAAAAGATAATTCTCGTAAAAATTGCTTAAACTAATTTTTACGATAAAATTCTTGAATAGATTTTTCCGCAGTGTCAAAACAAGCTCCAATGGTTCGTGTTGACGACGAAGTTAGTATCAAAACATTCGATAAAAATATACGTCTTAAGAATTTCTACGTTTTCAAGGAAAACTTATACGAAAAACTTGCGGGAAAATCTTGTTTTAAAAAAAACGATTTCTTAAATCAACGATTTAAGAAAATCAACGATTTCTTAAAATCAACGATTTCTTAAATCTACGATTTCTTAAAAATCGTCTCCTTGCAAAAGGTTCCGCGACTAAACAAAGTTCTCGTTAAAACATGATCATCGGAGATAACAAAAGATCGTTAAACCACGGGGATGCGGCTTGGCAATCGCGCAACAACCAAGGGGTCATACTAAGCTCGGTCGCTATAGCGTCCGAGCTCACCAGACCCGTCTCGGCGAGGGCTTCGATTTGATATTTTGATCGTTTTCTGGGTCCTCACGGTTTGAGAGAACGGTCTCTTTGAAGTTCCAAGGCAGATTTCTTAAAATCTTGTTTTAAGACAACGAATCTTTAAAACGACGATTTCCTAATCAACGATTTAAGAAATCAACGATTTCTTAAAAAACGACGATTTCTTAATCAACGACTTAAGAAATCAACGATTTCTTAATTAACGACTTGAGAAATCAACGATTTAAGAAAGTAACGATTTCTTAAAGTCAAACGGAATTTTGTTATCAAAGGACCAAACCTCCGCAAACAAGCATCCTAAGAGAACCGTAGCTTTGTGATAGGTTCAAACACTTGGATAACGGACCTCAGACCACGACATAAACCCAATCGCGATGGCAATCGGGTCACGAACGAGAGCTCGGTTGCTATAGCGAACGGATCACGAAACCACGCTCGGTCGCTATAGCGACCAAGCTATGATTACAGCTCGGTCGCTATAGCGACCGAGCTGCGGATAGATCTCGGTCGCTAAAGCGACCGAGCTGCGGACAAAGTTTGGTCGCTATTGCGATCGAGCGTTCGTACATCGATCATTCTCCGAAACGTCTGAAATCTTCCGAAACGACGATACGACGTAAAGCTATGCATTCTCGACTATTCGTATAGCCGTTCTCCGCAAATCACGACTATCCGTTTCTTGATCTCTCGATCAAATGGAATCGTCCGTTTGGTTTACGATAAAACCGTGGAAACTTAACCTTATCTGAAAAATCGTAAAAACGTCTCAAATCAAAAATACGGCCCAAAGGGGTCCTAAACTTGATTTGAGGCCCACTTACGATTTCTTAAAAATCCATAAACCTTATGACGGTTTATGCTTGGACGGTAAGCATTAGTTTCCGTGGAAAAATGGAAACTTTCCGCAGATAATCATGAAGATCGGAAAAAATAGAATATTCCCATTTTTTCGACTATGACGGCTCAAGGGCAAAAGGGGGAAGCGTAAACCGACCTTGGAGGGAGTATATAAGGAATTCAAGGCGAGAGGCATAGATGCATCACTTTTCCAGAGGAACTTAGCACTTAGAGCAATTTAGGCAACTTTCCGTTTTTCTTTTTTCGAGCTGCGTCTCAATTAGGTTTAGCCACCTTCGGGTATTAGAACTAGGATCTCGCTGACAGTTCTCGTAGCCGAAGCACGTTACCTTGTTGTTGTCACGCTCATACGCAGATTCGGAATAAAATCCTTCTTGCTCTCTTTTTACGATTTTTATTTTTATTTTCCGTTATTGTCGTGTTCTGATTGCTTGACGTGTGGTTTCTCAGAAATCCGGGACCTTCTGGGAAATTAGGATTTTCCTAGTTTCCTTATTTATATGAAATATTGACGGTGCGAATTTCGGTTCCCACAGTGTCTCACTTCTTAATTTCTGATGATAGCGTTTTCTTCTTTATGGCGAAGCTCCGTGAATGTGATGAAGTTATGAAAGAAATAAAATAAGTATATGGAAAAGCATCATGACAATGTATTAACTTTGAGAAGTCATTGCTTTTTTGGCAGAAGAGTAACGGAAAATATAAAGCAAGAAATCAAATCCACTTTTGTTATTGTTAATGAAGGAGAAATGGAAACTTATTTGAGGATTCAAGAGGATATAATTTGTTCAAAGTGCAGGTTATTTACTTTCCTAAAAGACAGACTTGACCATTGAATCAATGGATGGTCTGCTCGATGGCTAACAAAATGTGGAAAGGAGATTCTTATAAAGGCTATAACTTTTTCTCCTCCCATTGGAGATTTGAGAAAAAACCTGGAATGTGCTGGGATAAGTGGTTGAAATTGTGCTATCTTAAATAAGAAGGAGGTATTGGATTCGGATTAACTCATAAATTTCATCTAGCGTTATTGGCAAAACAACTGCGGAGATTGATACAACTCTCAGATTCTCGTCTTATGAAATTTTCACATGGTTGGTATCATCCACTATGCATGAATTTGTGTGCCCCACCAGCTGAGAGTCCTTACGTCTGAACGAGTTTGATGATAGCTAGAACTTTATTGAGCGTGGGTATCAGAAAAATGTACATTTGGGCTTTCGAGTATAGGAAGATCCTCGGATTCCTATGATCTCTGCTAGACCAGCTCGATCTTCCGCACTAGTGGTTCATCCATGTATGGCAGCGAGTGACTTAATCTATGGTACGCCAAAAGTGTGGAATTTAGAGATGCCTGAAAATTTAGTTGCTCACGATGATTTACCGCTTATTTGCAGTTTTGTTATAAATCAATTCAATAAAGATGAAAAATATAATTTGAGCTATATAAAAAATTGGGATGTATACAATTAAATTAGGATATTGGGTTTCAAGGAATATTTTCTGTCATGAACCTGGAGTAATAGTATCAGAGTCCAGTATCCCAAAGCTTCAAGCCTTTGCTTAGAATATTAATGCTCCACAAAAAAAAGTGTCATCTAATATGGCAGATGGTTTTTAAATGCATAGCAGTCACTAGGAACTTAGTCAGTCGCCATATGTGATGTTATAATCATGTCCTGGATGTTGAGAAACTGATAAATCAGCTAATCATGTGATCTTTGAATGTTCACCTACCTTACATACTTGGGCTCTCGCTTCGACACCTTCGTGTCATGGCGTATTTCCAATATCAAGTGTGTATTTTAATTTGGATTGTTTTTTCTTGTTTTGTAGATGGATCATGGACATCGGATTCACAGTAAGTGGATATAGATAGGTTTGGCTAGATGGTTCTGGAAATGAATAACTCATATGGATAAGAAACAAAAAGAGACACTTGTCACCTTTGTATTCGGAATTGAATGAACTAATTTGATTAATAGAGAATATGCTCGACATGTCAGAATTTTTGGATACAATGCAAGGATGTCATTTTAGTAATTCAGAATCTAACAGCATGGCCAAGTTTTTCATTCCTCAAAGTGATGGCATTGAAATGATGTTTTGGATTAGTATCAGTCTTCCTAGAAAGAATCCTCTTTGTCTCTTGACAGACCCAATAGTCTAGGCACCTTATTATCCAACTGTTTGACATAAGTGCTCAAAGCTTTGAACTTCCCATTCAAATCATTATACATCGAGTCCATCCTTCCATTAAAGTCTACAGTCATCTTCTGTTGGCTTGTCAAGATCTGTGTCAGCAAGGATTGCATTTTGTCTTCTCTAATTGACAGATGAGGTGTCTAATAAGTAGATGTATCATAGTTCCTTATGAAATTTCTGCTACCGTGAAAAGGCTTTTGGTATTGAAGTTTTTGAGTGTAACCAAAAAGAGTTATGTCCTTGAAGCTCCCATTGAAGTTCCCATTCCTCTAACCATTCCCATTGAAGTTCTTGTCAAACTGTTTATTTCCAAACCTTTATCCCTGAAAACAAGTACCATTTACGAAGTTTACATTCTCTTCTTCAGCTTCTTAACATGGTTCAAAGGTCTCAATCTCTATGGTAAGCAAACTTTCATCTTACCCAGAAGGAGATTGGATTCCACCTCAGCCATCTGATTTATCTTGTTCCGATCTGACCTTTTCCTATCAAGATCTGCATTTTTGGTACTATTGATGGATGTCAAATTCTTACTACACCTATTACTTCCTCAAGACTCCAAGTTTTGAAGTTTCCTTCACTCATAGCATCCAAATCCATCTGATATCTCTGAATAAAACTCCCAATAGATGAATCTCATTGAAGCAATGAGGTTGAAAGTCTTCAGATAGGGTCTAAATCTCACCCAAGAAGCCTTGAAAGCTTCATAAAAAAATTCATCGAGAATAGCATATTTAGTATTATCCCAGCATATAAAAGATCATGGCTGCAACTGTTTAAGCATGTAAGCTACATCCCAGATAGAGAGTGAGAAAACAACCTGTAGAAAATGTAGTCTTCTGAGACTCCATTCAGCTTGATGCTCGATGCTAGATCCTCAAACTTGTAAATGTGATCCATTGGATGCTCATTAGACCATCTTCAATGGTTTACTCTATTTTCTACTCTAAAATAGAGTAACTCTATAATAGATTTGGAGTTTACTCTAATGGTACTCTATTTTAGAGTAAGAAATTAAGTGATGAACAAAAAAATAAAAAGTTACTCAATATTTGGAGTAAATCTATTTTCACTATATTTTAGAATAAGAAATAAAGTATCATTGGAGCACTTTTACTCTAAACTCTATTTTAGAGAAAAATAGAGTGGAGTTGGAGATGTCCTTAGGGAGACCATGAAAATGGTGCTAACCCACTAGAGCGTAGTAAAATGGGTTGACCTCAAAGTAGTCCCTCTAAAATGTAGGAAGGCGGATTGCATACGTGTTGGCATATAACTGACCAGGCATGTTGTAGTCACTAATTGTCCTCTCAGTATTCTCTAGAGCTGTCAAATGGGAAAGCCCATATCCATTAGCCCATATCCGTTTGTCCATTTATAGTTTGTGGACAGAGAGTGACCATGTCCATTAAGGATCAGTCCATTAAAAACCATATCCATCAGAACCCATATTTATATGGGCTGCCATGGGATCCATTAATGACCAATGGACGACCCGCCCATTTGACACCTAGAGTATTCTCAGCAGCAAGGATTTCATCAAGGATTACAGCCCCTTGTGTACTAATATTTTGGCCACCTCCATTGCGTGCTTAACCCTCGATAGTCCCTGTTATCATCAGCCACTAAAACCAGCACACCAACCATCTGTTTATGTCCACGAAGGGTGTCGATCGATGCTATTGTTGTGGCGGTCGATACTAGATGTTTGTGGTTTATTTTGTGTGTTCTAACTCAAACAGTTCCTATGGCAATAAGAAAACATAAGTAAAAGAGAAATCACAAGTAAGTAACCAGAAAATAAAAGTATAAACTAAACTCTAAACAAAGTGTTTTTGACAATAAGAAAGAGTTCATGGCAACAACATCAAAATTTTGTATGCACGAATTATCTCTTTAAGCTATTATGCAATTTCAGAGGTGCAATGCAATACTTAGTGTTCGAATTCACAGAGACTATAAGATCGCACAATAGACTTTTTCAAATTAAGCTAAACGATAGTGAATGTAATGCAGTAAATGACACTTAAAAGAAAGATGTTTGTAAGTTTCAGAGATGAGAGGAGCTAGACTTAGAGAAACTCGCAGGTAAATCAAATTGCATACTTGATAGATTGTTAGGATTTAATTAAGAACCGTTCAAGAACTCAAAGAAAAAAATTATAATCGACCAAATCGTTGCAAAGACTATATATATGTTTATATCCTAGAATTTTAAATCTCTTTGCCAATTAAAATGTTTCAGACAAGCATTAAGAACATGTTTGATTAGATCAACCAAATATCTTTGTGCATAGGTATTTAGCGCATCTAAAATCAGTCCATATAATTAATCATGTTGTCACATCTATCAAATATCCTAGAATCTAGATTAAATGTGATCAATAAAGAACTAGTTTTAAGAACAACTTAGCTGAAAAACTAATGGATTAACTTAACAATTCAATCCAGTCAGAACAATTCATTCATTAACCTTTGAAGAATCGTAAATCTAACAATTAAATTACTTAGACAGGATCAATAAAACACAAATCAATATCAGAATAAATTGCGTAATTATAATAATAGAGTAAGAAAAGTAGTTCAAAATCTTCTCTCAACAGGTATGAGTTCAGATCTCTCTCTCTCTCTCTCTCTCTCTCTCTCTCTCTCTCTCTCTCTCTCTCTCTCTCTCTCTCTCTCTCTCTCTCTCTCTCTCTCTCTCTCTCTCTCTCTCTCTCTCTCTCTCCAAAAATCTATATGCTCTAATTTCCCAATATCCAAGCGTCAGCTACAAAAACTTAAAAAAAATTAAGAAATAATCGAAAACATGAATCGGGCTCTTTTGCAATTAAGTAAAACTTCTCTAGCTTTCTTCAGTATCTTCAAACTTTGAATGTCTCGTGAAAAAAGAGGATGTCGATTGAGGCTGAAGGTGGTGTCGAACGACACCAGACTAAGAAATCAACTAAAAATAGATCTTTTAAGGTTCATGGTCTTTCAGTTTCCAAATTGCTCCAAAAGCTCCAATGTTGTCCAAAATGTACCTAAACGTGCATTGATTCTCAAATGATACAAAATATATATAAAAGACTCTAAAAAACGAACCTATATCAAGGTCAAAAGCTAGTAAACCCCATCATATATCAGATTTGATCTTCATATATATTAGTTTTTAACCATTGTGTAACTTATAGGGGGATTGAAGATTGGTATTCCATCTAAGGCCTATGAACTCACATACATAGTCAAAAAAAGGAGATTGAAGATCTGGTTTTATATTATGGTTTATTAGTTTGGAAAGTATTACTGGAGATAGTACAAATGTGTGTCATGAAGATGAGTTATGTTAGAGTTAATGTAATGTGTTGTCCGTGGACTTGTTAAGCTTAAAAAAAGAAAGAAGAACATGTGTTCGAAGATAAACAAACGTTTTCCATTACGCAAAATATAGTTTGTTTGAAGATTAAGTTTTCTATTAAAGAAATTGGAAAATTGTTTAAAGTGCTTTGGAAGAACTTGAGGATCAAATTATGTTTGGTATACAACAAGGAAAGTGTGATTCTACGAAGAAAGTTTTCTTTTAAAATTAGAAACTGAGAAATTTCTGTTTGGTTCTTGTGTGATCCTTCATTAGGTATTGGTTGGTGAAGTACTTCCAGAATGTTGGAATAGGCCTCGGCGTTTGGGTTTTTGGGTCGGGTTCGGATCGGTTCCTTTCGGATCCAGTTTTTTTCGGGTCCTAAACATTTGGACCTAACAGGTACTTTTAAATTTTCGGTCGGGTTCGGGTCGGTTCTTGATCGGGTACGGGTCGGTTCGGGTCTATAATTAAAATACTTGTAAAATACCCATAATTTTCGGATCCGGGTCGGATTCGGGTATTTAAGATCTAAGAAAAAAATAAACAAATTTAATCAAATTTAGTCAAAATATGTCATATATATCTAAAATCTTTCAAAGTAACTTAAAATAAACTATTAAAACTAAAAAAATAAAAATTTGAATTCTAAATTTTACATTTAAAACTTCATATTACTTGAAAATGTTACAAAAATAATAACAAAGAAAATTAACAAAAAAAATATTTCAACTAAATCATAAAATAAAATATAGAAAATAGAACATAACAAAACCTAGTTTTGGATATTAATGTTTTTAAGTCGGTATGAATCGGTTCTTGTCGGGTCAGGTCTATTTGGATCGGTTCTTTTCGGGTCCGGGTCTATTCAGGTCGGTTCTTGTTCTTGATATACCATGGATTTTCACCCATTTTCTACCATGGTATACTAGTATTTTATAACATAAGGAGAATCCTGGAGAGAGCATCTCTTTTTCACAGGGGTTGCTTACGCCTTCCAGAACATACACGCCCTTACCATGCATACAGACCACCACTAGTACCCTACAGTAGAGAGGAGATAGATGACATGGTGACTGATGTATGGAGAGCTCAGGCACACCTTGAGGCAGACTTTCACACATTGGTGGAGATACTTTCCAACCTTTGGATAGCAGCTATGAAGCTCTCCAAAGTGATATGGCAGTGCTAAGATTGGAGATTGAGAGCAGTAGAACCATGCTTGAGAAAGAAGCCACGCCACCAATATCGATCGACACAGCACCTACACCATCGATCGACATCGGCAAGACTACATCCAAGGACCAACCAGAATGTTCATCACCTAAAAGAGATGAATGGGAAATTGCTTACATCAATACACATATTTGAGACGTCTACAGCCCTCTCAACAACAATGTCAAATGGTTAAGCAAGAGGATTGATCTTCTACAGAAAGAGTTAGCAACAATTCGCAAGAAAGATCAGGCTCAGAATGCTACTTTCCCGTCGATCGACACAAACTCTTCACTATCGTTCGACACAAGGTTCGCAGCAACGGAGGATAAGATGAAATCATACGAGGAAAGGCACGATCATTTCAGTTCACCTATCATGCGATACCTGGATACACTGTCACAACAGTTGAACGAGTTGCAACAAGACATTGGCATAGTTTAAGTTCATCTTGGTCTTCGTGACAGAAACGCGACATCGATCGACAGACCTAGACCCATATCGATTGACATCGAGCCACCACCAGCGAAGAGAGCATGCACAGCAGCAGAAGTTGATCAGATCAAACATGAGCTATACGAAGCTATGAATGCTATGGAGGAGAGACTCAACTAGAGAAGTGATGACATTGACGACACTGTCAACGAACGAGTAAACAGCCTATGCAGAGCTACTCGACAGCTGAAGAACGAGATACGTGCTATGCAGTACCAAGGACAACCTTCAGAATCGATCGACACAGTTAACACTGGATCGACCGACAGATCGCCCAGCGAAACGACCGACGCACATGTTGTAGAATCGATCGACACCGAATCCTTGGCAGACCGAGATCAGCAGACTCACGACCAGCATGACACATCACAACATGAAGAACTGTCCGAGCATTCAACATTTGATTTTTATCAACATCAGTTCGACATACAAGATTTAGACAGAAGGCTACAAGTCATCAAAGCAGATTTAGCAAATATACATCATGGATGGACAAGATCAGATGATGCCACAAGAAGTTTCACTGCTACTGAGTTCAAAGATGAAGGAGTCGTTTGCCCACCAGCAAACAACTGCTCCTACCACAACTGAGTCACACACCCACCAAAGTCAAGCTAAATGACTATAACAAAGCGCTGAGTGGGAGGCAACCAACTATTAGGTTTTCTTTTATTTTCTTTATAAGTTATTTTTACATTTTTACTTTTATTTTTCGCATTTATTTTTTTGCAGTTTTTAAAGATTCAAGTAGAATGATGATTCCGTCGACCGACACATACCATTCACATCGCTCAACACCACACGACCATTACTAACGATCGACGTACATTTCTACGTATCGATCGACACCATATCAGTCAGGTTTAGTCGTTCTATCTTGTTACATTCAATTCTTATGATTTATTTATTTATTTTAGGCCGACTGTGTTACACTGGGACAGTGTAATTTAAGTATGGGGGGGGGGGAATTTACTAATATGTGTTTTTATTTTGTTTTTTTTATTAAAATGTTTTTTCAAAATTATTTTTCACATAAGTATTAAATGGGAACATTGATATAGATTTATATTTGATTGTCTAACCACTCTTTAGCACCATTCTAGATTTACTGATTGCAGATAGTACTAAAGATGCTAAAGTGGATCAACATGTCACCTATATACACTAGCTGAGATTGTTTGAAGGAACCAAAGCTGACCTCCAACACTAATACTGACTTTATTTGCTTGTCTTGGGGCTTGGAAATCACTGGATCGGAATCCTCTTACAAGTCTGGAAGGCAAAAAGTCTGTGTGTTTCTGGTTCCCTTCCTTCCCTCTCTTCGGCATCTCAAAGATCTAAGTCTTATGTTATAAAAGATTGAAATGATTTCTTGAGAGGCAGAGAGGTAGGAATGTCTCCTGCGACCACAGTATTCTAAATCTCAGGGATGATGACACATTGTGGAAACGAGGGATAGGTAAATTACCTTCGACCCCAGTATTCGCTACACTTTGTCAAAAATGTATGAGTTACAAATGCAAATGTCAATGAGATAGACTAGATGACCTTTGTGACATCAAAACCTGTTGAAATTGAAACTAATAAGAGATTCAGAGAAGAGAGATGAAGGGAGAAAGGGATCAGAGAAGACTACCTGTGTGTTCAGATACTTGTTTGAGTTGAATCATGTGTCCTTTGATCGATACTCCCAAGGTAAAGCCCGCACTTTTATTTTATGTTAAGAAATGAGGTTAGTAGAGGGGAATGTCAGATAAGATTTGCTAAGTTGTTGACTAGATGAATTTGGTTGCTAAGCTAGGATAAGGCATAACGAACTTCTGTGATTAGGATGTGTAGATATGAATTGCAAACCCATAGAATGATGACTTCAATATTTTGAATCTTAGAGTTCCTACTGTTTTCGAACATTTTCCAAAAACTACTGGTTTTTGCTTGATGACAAGTAAAGGAGTAAGTCTGGGGGAGTTGATATACCATGGATTTCACTCATTTTCTACCATGATATACTACTATTTTATTATATAACTAATGTGTTTTCTAGCATGTTAGGTATGTTTTCAGGTTCAGGAGCGTTTCGTGATAAAGTGATGTTTTTGGAACATTTTAGAGTACAAGAGATAATACACCCGAGTTTACCATTCAAGACCAAGTCGGAAGTCAACATTGTGATAAGAATCGATCGATACTCATCATGAGTTGTCGATCGATGTAGCTGGAAAGATCCGCGTACTAGAAAATTATAATCGATCGATACACAACTAGTCTTGTCGATCGATATCGAGGACGAAATGGTTTAGCCGACTACTTCACCAAGACTTCACCAAATTACGAGATTGCCCCTGACGAGTTTTTAACCTAATGGAAATGCTTAAATATTCCTGCTAAGTGTTTTTTACGGCAAGTTTTAGAAAGCAAGCTTTGACAAGTCTTGAGAGGCAAAGCAGAGAGTGTGAGAGAGAGAGACTAGAGTTTTATATGTTTTGAGAGATTGGAGAGATTTGTGAACTCCATTTGTTTTCTACTCCTTATCTATGCAATTCTTTTATCTATTTATTATAATGAATTGCTTAGCTATGTCTCAGTAGTCTACTTGTTAGATTTAGGGTTTAAATAGGTTTGTGGGATTAGCCCCAAACTATAATTGCTAAGTTGTGATATTCATCTAATAGATTGCACCTTAAGCTTGTTCTAGAGTAGCTAACTAGAGCATATATCACTATGATCTTTGATATCTTGAATTATCTGTTTGAACTAGTGTCTCCTTGGAGAAGAGCTAACCGCCCTCCTTGAGATCTAGTGTTCATTATCGGCTCGCGCCTAGGCATATTTAGAAGCCGTCGATCGATATCCCGACAGGTGAATCGATCGCCGAGCGAAAGGTGTATCGCTCGATATCTCTAAAGGATATCGATTGACTCTTTTTCTGTGTCAACATACGACAGTTGAGGCCAGAGATCTAGATTATTTAACCAGTGAGACATCACTAAGAGTTAAGCGGCTGAGTTCTATAGTATCATGCAAGCAACTTGTTAGACATTTATAGATATTATAATCTCCATTCCTGAATAAAAGCCCTAAGTCTAGCACTCTTCATTATCATTTAAACAATCATCATATTGTTAGTTAGAGCAACTACCTTGCTCATTTTAGGAATTGTTATTTACATTTCATCATTAAAACCAACTTTACCTAGGATTGATTAATTGATTCGATTTAATTGGTTCTCTAACTTCTCGTGATTCGATCCCTAAATACTACAGCTGGACCTCTTATTTGAGAGAATAAGTTCTACAGGGTAATTTGAGCACTATCAGTTCTTTTGGGATCCGGGTCTATTCGGGTAAAAAAAATTTGGTCCGGGTCTAATCGGGTAGAAAATTTTTGGACCCAACAGGTACTTATAAATTTTCGGGTCGGTTTCAGTTCGTGTATTTTCGGGTCGGTTTCAGTTCGTGTATTTTCGGATCGTTTCCGGGTCGGGTCTTCGGGTCCAGGTTAAAATGCCCAGGCCTAGTTGGAACATTGAAGTTCTAAAGTTTAGTTCGGGGTTATGTAATCCTAATATATTGAATTCTAGATTATATGGTGAGTATTAACTTAGGATTATGTTATGCTAAATAATTTATGTAATAAAAGGATGGTATTTCAAAGAGAATTGTGCAAGATTTATGCACATTAGCAAATTGGTCTTTATTTTTTTTGGTCAAAGTTTTACTCTTTATTTTCTGTCTCATTCTCACTAACATTTTTCACAGATATTGAGCCAGTATATTTATACCGATGTCACCGAATCTAACGACGTCTAGACGACCGCTTGTAATTGTGAATCTCAGCAGACAAGATGAAGATGACTCAATAGTAAACATACTCTTTATTGATTTCAACTTGATACAATGAAACAGAGGATACATATATTTATACAAAAGACAAATGCGGTTCGCCCTAATACGCCTCGACTCCTGATTGGAGGCAGTCGAATCTATTGAAGCTGGCGAAACGATGAGCTGGAGGCGAGGCCGTTGCGAACGTACACTTTGGATGTATCCGTTGAACGTTCAAAGCTTGAACCGATGAAGACGAAGACTCCTGTATAACAGGCTTTGTCGTTTCCGATTGATGGGCCTTAGTATCTTCACTTTGCAAATGGGCTGACGCTACCGAGATGGGCTCACTTGGGTTAATACACCCCCGCAAACTCTGAGTCGTAGAAACAGAGACGCTGAGTTTGGGAGGAACAGAGACTCCAAGCTTTGCACGCAGCTTGAAGAATGCTTCTTGACCCAATGACTTGGTGAAAACATCAGCAAGCTGTAGAGCTGCAGGAATATGCTTAACCTCAAGAGCCTTGAGCGCCACTCTCTCTCTCACGTAATGATAGTCGACGTCAAAGTGCTTAGTCCTTTTGTGAAACATAGGATTAGCCGTGAGACACACTGCAGAAAGATTATCACATAGGAGAAGAGGAGTTCTTTGCTGTTGCAGACCCATCACACGCAACAAGTTTTGCAGCCACACCACTTCAGATGCTGCAATCGACATCGTCCGATACTCAGCCTCCGTTGAAGACTTGGAGACAGTTTCATGGCGTTTGGCGGACCAAGAAATGATATTTGAACCAAGCAGAGTACAGAAGCCTCCAGTAGACCGTCTGGTTTCTCTGCAGCCTGCCCAATCAATGTCGCTGTAACAGACAAGTGTAGAGTCAGAGTTGCAGTTGATCCCAACGCCCATATCCAACGTTCCTTTCACATACCGAAGAATACGCTTTAGAAGAGTGAAGTCAGACTGAGTAGGGGCGTGCATTCTCTGACAAATATAGTTCACAGAGAACTGAAGATCCGGTCTAGTCAATGTGAGATACTGAAGCTTGCCAGCGATACTGCGGAAGTAAGACGGCTCTGCAAAAGGTTGATCTTGACCAGGAACCTTGTCTAGCTTCATAGGTAACGGAGTGGGCATGGGAGCACAATCTGAGAGATACTCAACGAAGGAGTAGAAACTTGGTCTGTGGATTCGTCCATGGTGCTCTGATACCATGTGAATCTCAGCAGACAAGATGAAGATGACTCAATAGTAAACACACTCTTTATTGATTTCAACTTGATACAATGAAACAGAGGATACATATATTTATACTAAAGACAAATGCGGTTCGCCCTAATACGCCTCGACTCCTGATTGGAGGCAGTCGAATCTATTGAAGCTGGCGAAACGATGAGCTGGAGGCGAGGCCGTTGCGAACGTACACTTTGGATGTATCCGTTGAACGTTCAAAGCTTGAACCGATGAAGACGAAGACTCCTGTATAACAGGCTTTGTCGTTTCCGATTGATGGGCCTTAGTATCTTCACTTTGCAAATGGGCTGACGCTACCGAGATGGGCTCACTTGGGTTAATACACCCCCGCAAACTCTGAGTCGTAGAAACAGAGACGCTGAGTTTGGGAGGAACAGAGACTCCAAGCTTTGCACGCAGCTTGAAGAATGCTTCTTGACCCAATGACTTGGTGAAAACATCAGCAAGCTGTAGAGCTGCAGGAATATGCTTGACCTCGAGAGCCTTGAGCGCCACTCTCTCCCTTACGTAGTGATAGTCCACGTCAAAATGCTTGGTCCGTTTGTGAAACATAGGATTTGCCGTGAGACACACTGCAGAAAGATTATCACATAGGAGAAGAGGAGTTCTTTGCTGTTGCAGACCCATCACACGCAACAAGTTTTGCAGCCACACCACTTCAGATGCTGCAATCGACATCGTCCTATACTCTGCCTCTGTTGATGACTTGGAGACAGTTTCATGGCGCTTAGCGGACCAAGAAATGATGTTTGAACCAAGGAGAGTACAGAAGCCTCCAGTAGACCGTCTGGTTTCTCTGCAGCCTGCCCAATCAATGTCGCTGTAACAGACAAGTGTAGAGTCAGAGTTGCAGTTGATCCCAATGCCCATATCCAACGTTCCTTTCACATACCGAAGAATACGCTTTAGAAGAGTGAAGTCAGACTGAGTAGGGGCGTGCATTTTCTGACAAATATAGTTCACAGAGAACTGAAGATCCGGTCTAGTCAATGTGAGATACTGAAGCTTGCCAGCGATACTGCGGAAGTAAGACGGCTCTGCAAAAGGTTGATCTTGACCAGGAACCTTGTCTAGCTTCATAGGTAACGGAGTGGGCATGGGAGCACAATCTGAGAGATACTCAACGAAGGAGTAGAAACTTGGTCTGTGGATTCGTCCATGGTGCTCTGATACCATGTGAATCTCAGCAGACAAGATGAAGATGACTCAATAGTAAACACACTCTTTATTGATTTCAACTTGATACAATGAAACAGAGGATACATATATTTATACTAAAGACAAATGCGGTTCGCCCTAATACGCCTCGACTCCTGATTGGAGGCAGTCGAATCTATTGAAGCTGGCGAAACGATGAGCTGGAGGCGAGGCCGTTGCGAACGTACACTTTGGATGTATCCGTTGAACGTTCAAAGCTTGAACCGATGAAGACGAAGACTCCTGTATAACAGGCTTTGTCGTTTTCCGATTGATGGGCCTTAGTATCTTCACTTTGCAAATGGGCTGACGCTACCGAGATGGGCTCACTTGGGTTAATAGTAATCAGATTATGTTATAACCTATAAATGTTCCATTTTCCACCTATACAGATTTCCCTGAATTTCAACTTCCCTGTATATAGCTCCTTACCTAGTAATAAGGATCTTTAAAGACAACCACATACACTATACAACAAACTGCAAATATAACGATCAAAACATCGAACGTAAGAGCAGTCATGGCTTGATCACTAAGCTCCATGTTCCTTCCACCTAACCGATCAACCATATCGGGTATAGATTCATAATTCCGAAATTCTTGCTCTTTCGGATCCTCAAGCTTCATTCTCATCTTCTCAGCTTGACGACTCGCAACCTCCTGAGCCAGTGTCCAGTCATAGAATCTCCTACTCTCCTGGTCGCTCAAAACATCGTAGACTTCTCTTAGTTTCATGAACTTGTCTGAAGCTGTTTTAAGTGGTAATGAAGTTGTGTCTGGATGATACTCTTTGGATAATCTCCGGTAAGCAGATTTTATATCTTCAAGGTCAGCATCCGTGGAAACACCCAAGAATCTGACAATGATACAGACACAATTTTTAATTCGATTTGGAAAAATACAACTATCTTGAGGTCTTACTGGTAATGAGAATCAAAAGAGTCTTTGATTAGTTCCGCAAATTTTTCATCACCGAAAAGATTGGTTTCGTCAGGTTTGATCGGGTCGGATCCTCCACCTATCCATCCATCTTCCGGGTTTTCCCAGTGGATTCTTGTGTCTACTCCAGGCAATGGTTTTTGTGGTTTTGTTGGACCTTGTGATGCCTGAATAAGCCTCACTCTTCTTCTCGCTATCTTTCTATATGCTCCCTTCTTGTCAATGAACTGCCTGCTGTTTTGGATTATTGGAAAACAAATGCATGAAGTTCGAGCATAAGTGGAAGCTGGAGAAGCCATGGCGTACTGTGTATCAAGATAGTTTGTTGTTTGCTTCTTCTCTTTTCATTTTTATGTTTTCGGTTACGGTTTGGCCGTGGAAACTTGTCTCTTGGCCTCAATATATGTGTGGCCTAGAGTTTCTATCTCTTCTTGTCCTATCTACTGTCCACTAGAATATGAATAAACAAAAAATCAAGTTATATAGAAAAAATCAGTTCACATATCTTCTCTGTTGGATAGCTTATGAATATTTTAAATTTATATATTATTTGCGGACCAATTATATCCTCACTAAAACATTGATTAAAAGTGTTGTATATGACCATAAATAATAATATATAAATTTTAAATAGCATAACCTATCCAACAGAGAATATGTGTGAACTGGATTTTCGATTGTAGGATTTTAGTTACACTAAAATTTCTCGATCGTAAGTTGATTCCAGAAAGTGATGTACTAATGAGATATATATAGCCTACTAATAACAGAAGTGGTTTATTAATAAAGATAGAATTAGATGCGAAGAAGGGGAATGATAAAACATGGCATGCGAGGAATTTTGGAGAGACCAGAGAGTTTGAACCAAACTAAAATACCCAATTAACATAAATAAAAAAAAATTGCATAGTATTTATCTGTTAATGGTTTTTGGATCTGAAATTTACTGTTTAGTGGTCGCGGTGGTTGTGGTTAGTTATCTCTATAATATTATTTAACAAGTCAGTTTTCTATATGTCGCTCACATTAACTCTCAAAATAGTTAATTACAGTGATACCTTTAATAAATTAAAAATATTACATTTATATATTATTATTGAATTTAATATTTGGTTTTCTTTTTTAAATATTTCCAAAAACATAAGTAAAATTGAAAAAAATTAAAACGAAAATATATGTATATATATAATATGATTTCATTAAAAAAGGAAAGTTCACAAAATAAAAATCTTCCATTAAAAATATTTTTAAATAGCATAAATGTAATTTGTTTTAAAATTTTATGGTTGTGGAACTTATTTAGAATTTATAAAATATTTTAATTGTTATAATTAGTGATACTAGGGTTAGGGCGGGTAAACAATTTCAAAAATAACTAAAACTATCTCAAATTTTAGTATATATTTGAATAGAGATATTTATATATAAGTGTTCTGTTATCTTTTGTATTAATATTTAATGTTGCAAAAAATTATAACAATTAGATATTATATTTTACATTGTGGAAAGAGATACAATGAATATTTGATAGTGATATCTCAGTTAACTAATTATACACTTTTCAAAACTATATTTGATAATGATATCTTAGTTAACTCATTATATACTTTTCAAAACTGAGAAGTAATATTGTTTTGTTACTTTGAATCTCTAAATGGATAATAAACTAAATGATTATTAAAAATATAATTAAACTAAGTGCCGGTTTATAACTCTATTTTTATTAATAATTATATTTGATTTCTAAGTTATCAATATCTAATCAATTTACAGAATTTGTGTTTGTGAAAATATATTTTAATCTACTTTGTTTATATTTAAAATCACATTTGAAAAGTGTAATTGTACTATCATAATTACCATAGTCTAAAAAAATATACAATATAGAAATAAAATATTACATTAATTATATTATTAGAATAAATGTTCGATATCATTGATATAAAATAGATTCAAAATTAATAATCAAAGTCTGATATATATATATATATAGCTTATTCTACTTAAGAAAATATGATTTAAAACTTACATAATCTCTGCACCAATATGCAAAATAATTTTCTTTTGCAAATGTCAATTCTTTTTCTGTAATGCCTGGTTGGTGCATATGCATATAATCCTCATACAACCTACATGTGTAACAAAAATTATTTAATAATATTTGTATTAGATAATAATTATTATTATGTTATATTTTTTTGTATATACCTCTCATAAGGTTCGATTTCTTCGCAATTGAGCAGAAGAAATGTATGTAAGATGTGAGCGTCTTCTTCGGTTAACCATGCTTCCTTAGATTTGCCATTTACCCTTCCAATAGGCTGAAACATGCTAGGAACATCTGGGTAATCATATGTGAACTGAATTTCACCTTTAGTTGTCTGATCATGATGATGTGTACCTCGACCATCTGCTGCAAAATAGTAAGAAGAAAAAAGGGAGATTTCTTCTGTGATATACTGAGCAACTATTGACCCTGCATATTTTGCTTTATTTCTTGCTTTCTTTTTCAGATGATTGATTTGTCGTTCGTATAGATACATCCATCTGAACTGAACAGGACCTCCTAATGCAGCTTCATAAGGTAGGTGAACTGGAAGGTGTTCCATCACATCAAAGAATGATGGAGGGAAAACTTTCTCTAGATTGCAAGTCTTCACAGAAATATTTTCTTTCATTACTTCGACATCGCTTTTTTTCAAAGTCTTTCCACAAATATCTTTGAAGAATAGCGCTATATCTGTACATAAAGTTATGTTAAATAAAATATATCAATAGGATTGTGATGTACAATAAGTAAAGTAAAGTGATTAGTATGTAAAATTAGAAAATATAAATATATCAAGTACCTGAAATTGCTTTATGAGCCTCTTGTGGAAGTAGTTCTGAAAAGGCTATCGGAAGTAGACGTTGCATAATAGCATGACAATCATGACTTTTTAAGTGCACAAGCTTCCCATTTTCTTCATCCACACAAGCTGAAATATCCGCAACATACCCATCCGGAAATTTAATTTCTCGCTTCAACCATCGGAGAAATATTTTTTTGGCTTCACTTGATAATCTAAAAACCGGAAATGGCAGCTTCCCGTCTTCTGTCACCTCTAATCCTTTTCTTTTACAAACTGCGGGTAAGTCTAACCTTGATTTCAAATTATCTTTTTTCTTCCCAGGCACATTCAATACCGTGTTCATGATATTGTCAAAAAAGTTCTTCTCAATATGCATAACATCGAGACTATGTCAAAGCAACTGATTTTCCCAATACGGCAACTCCCAAAAAATGCTCTTTTTTATCCAATTGTGATAATCACCATAACCATCAATCTCCCGAGGTATATGTCCATTACCTCCGAAAACAACAGAACTCGATAACCCTTCAATCTGGTTGATTCTCTCGTAAAGCACTTCTTCACCATTCAAAATCGGAGGTGGAGGTTCTCTAACTGATTTGTTCTTTGTGAAACTCCTCACATTTCTCCGGTAAGGATGATCTTCATGGAGAAACTTCCTGTGACAATCAAACCAACTATGTTTTCCCCCATGTCTTAACCAGAAAGATTCCGTTTCTTCAAAACAATATGGGCAAGCAAGTCGTCCATGGGTCATCCACCCAGAAAGCATACTATATGCTGGAAAATCACTTATCGTCCACATCAAGACTGCTCGCATAAAAAAAAAATGTTTCTTCGACACGTCATAAGTGTTTATGCCGTTTGTCCATAAATCTTTCAACTCTTCGATCAACGGCTGTAAGTAGATATCCAGACTTTTCTTTGGATGCTTAGGACCAGGAACTAGAATAGAAAGAAACAAATTTTCTCTCTTCATGCACATATCTGGTGGCAAATTATATGTCGTGACTATAACGGGCCACACTGAATGATCTTGACTATGCATTCCTCCAGGATTAAAACCGTCGGTTGATAGGGCGAGATAAACATTTCTACGCTCCAAAGCAAATTGAGGATATACCTTCTGGAAGTGTTTCCATGCTTCCGCATCTGATATATGATGCATCTCGCCTTCGGGAGACAAATGTTCTGCGTGCCATCTCATGTGTGATGCAGTCCTCTCTGATTGGTATAAACGCCTCAACCTATCTCCAATAGGCATATAAAACATCCCCTGATAAGGGATGTTTTTTCCTCCACCTTCTAGTTTTGGTTTATACCTATCTTTTCCACAAAAACGACAATTCAGTAACTTCTCGTCATCTTTCCAACAACATGCAGTTGTCCTCACAAACATCTATCTTGTGCATCGGTAATCCCAAAGACCGTGTCAGCTTCTTAAGCTCGTAATATGATTTTGGAGCTCGATTGTTCGTTGGTAGATAATCGGTGAACGCATCACAGATTGCATTCATGCACACCTCAGACAAATTGTTATCAGTCTTTATATTCATGAGTCGTGAAGCCAATGATAGTCCAGAAAGTCCTTCAGCGCAGCCCTCGTAGAATGGTTGTTGTGCATCCTCTAATCTCTTGAAGAATATACTTGCATCTCCAGATGGTTCCTCAAAAACATTCTCATCAGATCCATCGTATGGTATATTAGTTTCCTGATATTCGTCATGAATATTCTACATTGGAGAACTTGTGCCCATTTCGTCAACATGATCTTGAATGTTGCTTGTTGATGCAGAATAGCCACACTGTTCTCCATGGCTTGTCCATATAAAATAGAAATCCATAAATCCCCTTTCATATAAATGATTTTCCACCATATTTGCGTCTAAACGCTTTCGATTTAAGCACCTCGAACATGGACACAATAGATCCCCCCTACTTTTGTATGAAGGTTGGTTTTGAGCGAATCTCAAAAACGATTCTAACCCGTTGAGAAATTCTTCTAGTATTAGTCACTGTATCAAATCTCTTATACATCCATGCTCTCTCTTGAAAAATATTGTTGTTGTATGACATTTTTCCTAAAAAAAATATCATTATAGTGAAGAATAATGAATGGTTTTTTAAATTATTTTTAAAAAGTTCACAAGATGTAAATAATGAAACTATTTTTAAACAATTTATATGACGTTTTAAAAGTTTTGATTAGCAAAATAAAAAATGAAATTTGTTGATTATGACACTGCCAAAACAAAAGCTAAAAAATGAAGAAGAAAAATTCAGAAAATTTACCAAGATCAGAGTGTAACAGTACGTTGGATAGTTGAAATTAATATTGTGAACTAATCTCTTTCCTTGTCACGAGGGTATGAAAAACGCAAGATTGAATTTCTCTGTCCCTTTGAGCATAGCAACTACACCACCTGCAATCATATTCTCATGTCAACTTTGAAGTTTAAAATACTCAAACAAGAACAGAGAGAGGAACTAACATTAACTTCCCCGCCAACTATCTTCTTCTTTTTTTTGCTAACTATATTATTTTTGTTTTTACGTTAGTCAACAACTTCTAAATCTTTTTCTTCAACATTTCCAAGCTAACTTTCCTTCTTATATAGACTTAATGTTGAAACAATGATTCCATAATTTACAGCAGCCTTACCAGCTATAATCAACGCCTTAAGGTCCAAGCTCAATGAGAAAATGGGTTTTGGAAGAGAAAGAGAAGTGGACTGAAGCGATCCTTTGATAAGTTTGTGACAGATATGAAGAAAGAACTACTCTTCACCTCATGGTAGATTTGATATCAATGCCACAATAATTATTTTAGACTCTAGAGAGGTTGTTGTGTGAGAGAGCTTGTGTTAATGGTAACCTAACAATTGCTTTGCAATTACTACAATTGATTAGACTTAAACCAACATGTCTAGCCATTAGTTTCATTAAACTAGCATATTCTTAACATATTTGAATTTAAATCTTAAAAAGAGTTATTGCAAAATTTATGCATTGTGAAGTTAATCTATAATCTATCATTCTTATTTATATATATAATAATTTATTACACATTACAAATATATATATATATATATATGGATCGGGATCGGGTTCGGGCTGGTTCTTTTCTGGTCCGGATCTTTCGGGTCCTAGACATTTAGATCCAATAGATATATTTTTTTCGGGTTGGTTTTTCTTGGGTCCAGATCGGTTTAGATCTATAATTAAAATACTTGTTAAATATCCATAATTTTTCGGATCCGTATCAAACTCGGGTATTTATGATTTAAAAAGACAAGAAATACGCAAATTCCATCAAATTTAGTCAAATATGTCATATATATATATATATATAATTTTACAAAATAACTTAAAATAAACTATGAATTTCAGGTCGGTTCCGGTTCAAATTTTTGGGTCTAGGTTAAAATATCCAAACCTAGATATATGATATTTTTATCATTGTGCGACGGATTTGCGAGGATAAAAATGTTGTTGCTATTTAGCTATACTAATATTTGTAGCTGGTCGTTGCTAACTAGAATAATTTTGGCTACGCTTTTTTTTGTAGCTAAACCGTGGCTGTTTAGCTACGGATCGTCAACGGAATCTATTTTTAGCTAGATAGCTACAGATTGCTACGAATTGCTACGGATTTAGCTACAAAACTGAAATTATGTATTCCGTTTGATAGAACCAAAATCAAGCAACATCCTTTTTGGTTCATGGACACGGTCCAAGATGGGGATCATGTCGACCAGTTTGATCCAACCGGGATTTTTCCATCAGATCGTGACACTACTTTGGAGCTAGATGAGCTGAGTGAGATAAGTGGCACTACTATGGAGCTGGATGAGCTAAGTGACACTAACTTGGAGCTGAATGAGTTAGGTGACACTGAAGAAGGAGCTGGTTTAGTTGCTGGGCGAAATGAGCATTTTTCGGCCCAACGAAAAATTCATAACAAATTCAATTTGTGTCCGTTTTATACCAAATTCGACCAGGCCTTTCCTGATGGTCTCCTGCCCATTTGCATCAAGAAATATCAAGAAAATGAGTCAAATTCGTGGCCTGCATTGGTTTCTTCAAAGACTAGTCAAAATTCAACTTCTAGGTTCTACAAAAGTCTTTAGTCTTAGTTTTTGTTTGTGTTTTCTAAGCTTCTAGTTTTCCACAATTATTTAAGTCTTTCTTTGACTCATTCTACTATAAATATGTAATCTATTCATGAATAAAATCAGATCATTTTGGAGTTTATTTTTGTTTCTTCTCTAAGTGTGAGATAGAGTTCTTTAGCTAGTTCATCGGTTTGAACCGGCTTGTTGATTTGGTGGTCAGCCAATCATCTTTGTGTGTTATTTGGTGGTTAGTCAGCGCACTACATCCGTTCTTTGGTGGTTAGCCTTAGATCGTGGGTATATCAAGAGTCATTCCGCACCTCTTGACGATCCGTTCAATCCATCCCAGTTCCAGAAGTGCATTCGCCTTCTCGGTTCATATCCAACATCCGGCCAAAGCCATCCTCCCGATTTTGGGTCTATCACCGTTGCTATCTTTCGCTATTTCTGTAGCTAAATTATTTTGCTACGGAAATACTTTCGCCAGTCCGCACAGCTATTTTAATAAATTTTTGTAGTGAAAAACACATGCACAAAGACCCTAACTTTCTTGCGAATCACCACAAAGGTGCAAGGTGATAAAGAATGCGAAAAAGTTTCATGTTTAGATCAAGGCCTAACCTGATCAGGTAAGTTTTTTCTTACTCTTTATTTTATGTGTTTATAATGTAGAAATGTGGTATAATAGTACTTTTGTTTACTTTAAGATCAAAATATATATATGCTTTTGATTTTATATTACTTATTTGTAGGTTCTTTTAGAAACTTAAATGTATATCATTGAAAATGAAGAAGTCTAAAAGAATAATACGAAAGCAAAAATATTTATAAGAGAAGAAGATCAGAATTAAGGTTGATATTTTAAATTTTTAATACATAGTTAAAATGAAGACAATTAATAAGTTTGCAATGAATTTTCCCGGAATTGCCATCATAAACCATTTCTCAAAGAAACATTTGCTTTACTTTTTCTTCCAACTCTATAAAAACAGTAAAACCAAAAAAAAGTTTTGCTTTACGTTTTCTTTCAACTCTATAGAAACAGTAAAACCAAAGAAACTTTTGCTTTACTTCTTCTTTCAGCTCTATAGAACTATTCACTCTCTTCATGAGCTCATGCTTTGGGATAAAACCTCTTAGCCCCTGATTTTTTTTTTGTTTAAAAGCTATTAATCCACTAAATTAGCATGAACTCTAAGCAAACATGTGAAGTCTACCTCAAGTCTACTGAGAAGCCCGCTAATATTATATTCAGTTATTTTAACGTCAGTGGGCTCATTAAACTGCTTAATCTGCCGCATAACAACTTATATTTCATTAGAATCTTCTTGAAACATCAACCAAGAACAACCGTTCTTGAAATCAAGGAAGAAAAAGAGACCTGTCTCACTTGGTTCCTTCCCCTCAACGTCCTCCATAAACCTCTGCAAATATCATTGTTTCCATATCTCCACCACAGGCAGGCCTTGCCTTGCAAACTCCACAACTTCATCATCATCCTTAACAATCCCCACTTTACCATGAACCAAGAAAATCATAGAGCCAAGTAATCAAATTCTTTGTCGTACAATGGAAGTTTCTCCTTACTACATATTGCAACTATACTCACATCGAGTTTGTTCTCGCCACCAGAAACCACAAGTCCTCAACACCAACCAAAAATCACCTGGTTTGGGATCGTAATACTCCATGGCGAGTCTCTCCGTCTTCAAAGAAACCTTCGATTCATCTCCTTCATGCTTGAGCTATTTCAGAAACGGCTCATGCAGGACGTGCCAATAGCCAGCTTCCCACACTGATTCTCGCCCTCCTCTGGTTTTGATACATATTTAGGCTTGTTCAATAGCTGAAGCTCTTCCTCCGCCACAACTCCTCCGTTCTGTACATTGAAACGACGTCCCGATGGAACCATGAATCAATCAAGTTTGACTTTAGGAATTTAGAATATATGAATTGTCCTTATCATATATGAATTTAAGAATTTCCTCCTGAGATCCATTGGTCTGCTCCAAATATAGCCTTGCTGATCTGATGTAGTTCATAAAAGTAACATCACACATCACTCAAGGAGATCAGAGATTGTTTTATTAATAAAACCAAGCTGTTAGTATGACCAACTAAATATAATATTACATGTAGTGCATATACACACCCGAGAAAGCACATGCTGAATACACTAAAATAAATCCTTCGAGGAATCCCTATTACAAATTGCATGAACGGCATGCATAATACAAATTGGATGTTCTCTTTCCTTCGGTTCATCCCTTATTTTTTCTCTCATACAGGCAGCGACATCAAACAACCAAACGCACATAAATGAAGTAGATATTAATGGGAGCCGAAGACGTTGGGTGAGCTACTCGGTGTTCTGTTCCAGAGAACTTACGGCTGCGAGACGTAGAAGAATAAGACAACTAAACCTAATTAGTATGACTTCTAATAATTCAATCTTGGCGAAAGCCCAGAGCTTGAATTTATATTTTATGTTAAATATCAAAAATGTAAACTATATATTATTTCAGAGATTATGTTAAATTTAACATTACCATTTTTATAATGGATCATATTGCTAGTTGTAGGAAAGCTCTGAGTCAATGGAGGAGAGAAAATAATGTGAACTCTGAAAAGTTGGTGGAAGAACTCAAAGAGAAGGTAGAAGAATTATACTCCGATGATAATGCTACATCTGAACAGATAGCTGCTGCTCTAAAGGAGCTCTCTAATGCTCTTAAGGCAGAGAAAATGTTCTGGAAACAAAAGAGCAGAATATTTAGGCTAAGAGAAAGAGATCGAAACACAAAATTTTTCCATGCATTAGTAAAACAAAGGAGAGCGAAGAATAGGATAACACAACTCTTAGATGCAAATGGGAATATGGTCGAGGATGAGGAAGGATTAGTAGCCATTGCTACTAGTTATTTCTGACAAATATTTGAATCATCCAATCCAGAGGATATAGCGGAAGCACTTTCGGAGGTTAAGACGACTATCACTGGTCAAATAAATGATGATCTCACAGCGCCAGTGACAGAATGGGAGGTTAAGCTAGCGCTCTTTGCCATGCACCCAGAAAAGACTCCGGGACCAGATGGAATGACGGCTCTTTTCTATCAGAAGTTTTGGGACATTGTGAAAGATGATCTAACTCATATGGTTAATCAATTTCTCTTTCAAGGTACAATGGCGCAAGGACTAAATGATACAAATATCTGCCTTATACCTAAGACGACAAGGCCGAACGAGATGACACAGTTCTGACCTATCAGTCTATGCAATGTCAGCTACAAAATAATATCTAAGGTCTTATGCCAAAGATTAAAAAAGGTTCTTCCAAATTTGATATCTGAGACACAATCGGCTTTTGTCGCAGGGAGACAAATATCAGATAATGTGATGATAGCACAAGAGTTGTTTCATACTCTAAGAACCAAGCCAGGAGGACGAACTAAGCGAATGGCTATAAAGACAGATATGAGTAAGGCTTATAACAGGATAGAGTGGTCTTTTATAGAAGCAGTGATGAGGAAGATGGGCTTTTCTGAGGTATGGATTGAATGGATTATGCGATGTGTGACCTCAGTTAAGTACCAAGTTTTGATGAATGGAGAACCTAGAGGACACATAGTTCCAGAGAGAGGTCTACGACAAGGAGATCCTTTGTCTCCTTTCATATTTATTATATGCACAGAAGCGCTCGTTAGCCTTCTTAGTCAAGCAGAGAATCAGGATAAGATAACGGGGATGAGAGCCGCTCGTGCTAGCCCCCCGGTATCCCACCTTCTTTTTGCTAACGATATCCTTTTCTTCTGTAAGGCGGAGCCCCGTGAATGTGAAGAAGTTATGAAAGTAGTCAGGATATATGGACAAGCATCTGGACAATGCATAAATTTCGATAAATCGTCTTTGCTCTTTGGCAAGAGGATACCAGCTAGTGATCGGCAACAAATCAAAGATATCCTGGAAATACAAAATGAAGGAGGAATGGGATCCTACTTAGGAATACCAGAGGATATAAGTGGGTCTAAATGTAAACTTTTTGCGTTCCTAAAAGAGAAGCTGCTTCACAGGGTGAACGGATGGACTGGTAGATGGCTATCGAAAGGAGGGAAAGAAGTACTAATCAAGTCTATTCTCCTTGCTCTCCCGACGTATGTGATGTCTACCTTCTTACTCCCTCTGGAAATTTGCGAGAACCTCGCTAGTGCCATTGCACAATTCTGGTGGAGTTCTAATCCTCCGAAAAGAGGAATTCACTGGGCTACATGGGATAAAATGTGCAAACCTAGAGATGAAGGAGGTATTGGATTTCGCATGATACATGAATTTAATTTAGCCCTTCTAGCTAAACAGTTATGGCGACTTGTTCAGTTCTCAGATTCATTAGTGGTAAGGGTATTGAGAGGTAGATACTATCGCCTGAGTTCGCCTTTGCGAATAGGTTCAGTGGATTCCCCATCTTATGTGTGGATGAGTATAATTGCGGCAAGGAAGCTACTACTGTTGGGCATCAGGAAGAAAGTGCACTCAGGATATGAGATTAAAGTATGGCAGGATCCATGGATCCCAACAGTACCAGCAAGACCGGCTAGACCTAGTGCTCCAGTGGTACACCCGGATTTAACTGTCAACAGTCTCATTGATTTTGACACTAAGGAGTGGGATTTACGTATGCTGGAACAGTATGTTCATCATGAAGATATAGCAAGTATTCAGAGTATGGCCATAAGCCCGACTCATCGACCAGATACATTTTGTTGGAACTACACCAAAAACGGGCAATACACAGTAAAATCTGGATACTGGGTAGCCACAAATCTTCTGAAGGATGATGGAGAAAGAGAGGTTCTGGAACCCAGCATTACCAATCTTCAAACCTTTGCTTGGAAGGTGAATGCTCCACAAAAGATTTGCCATCTTCTGTGGCAATTAATCACAGGACAAGTAGCAGTTACTAGGAATCTAGTACGGAGAAATATGAGAATGTGATAACTATTGTCCAAGATGTGGAGAACCAGAAGAATCTGCTACTCATGCAATATTTGAATGCCCACCAGCTCTCCAAACATGGGCGCTTTCATCAACACCGTCCAGCCCCCAGATTTTTCCTACCACGAGCATATACAATAATATGGATTATTTGTTTTGGAGGAAGAACAACATAATGGAACCAGCAGAGGATAGAGACCCATATCCATGGATTATCTGGTACATATGGAAGGCTCGCAATGATAAGTTATTCAGGGGTATAGACAGGGATCCAGATGATTTGGTTAGGCATGCTGAGAGCAAATGCCAAGCTTGGTATAATGCTAGAGAGATTATGAATACGCCTCAAACTATCCAAGAACCTCAAGTCTTAAGCTTGGATGACATATGCATGATAGATGGGTCATGGACATCTACGGACCAGTTCAGTGGACTCGGCTGGGTTTGGAAAGATAGCAGGGGAAAGACCCAGCTAATGGGGACGAGGAACATGAGGAGAAGGGAGTCAGCTCTTCACTCGGAGCTGGAAGCTCTGAAATAGGCAATGGAAACAATGCTGCAACACTCAGATTGTCAGAGATTTGGTACGGACTGCAAAGACCTGATTACGATGCTGACAGATCCACAAGCCTGGCCAACCTTCTCAACTGAATTGGAGATGATTCAGACGATCAAGATGTGCTACTAGTACTTCAAGATTTGTTATGTTCCAAGAACAGAAAATGTGATAGCTGATTCTTTAGCTAGGAATGCTCGTACTTTCCATAGATCTCTATGCTACTTTGGTTGTTCTATTCCGGTCTGGTTACCCAGACCACCTCAAGTTTGAGTAATAGAATAGCCTTTCGATGTCAAAAAAAAAAAAAAAAAAAACATTACCATTTTTATATTTTATATTTACTTTTTATATTTTTATTTAGTTTGTCATGTGGCATCTTTTGGGAGAATTTTTTAACACTGATGTGGACGCTCCCAGAAACTTCAAAAGGTACCTTTTTATTAATAGAGATGTGTTCATAAGCTTTCAAAAATGTATTAGTGATCATCGATTTATTTTCTAATATATTGTTTAAAGAAATAAACATACAATTTGATAAATATTATGAAAATACATGCACATTTAAATGATAAATAAAGTTAATTTTATTTTACTTAATTATAATAAAAATAATTATACTTTAGTTTGAATTTGAAAAAAACATATCTAACTCAATATACTCACAATATGAGTGACTTGAATCGTCTAACGTATATCTAATATCATAGATTTAACTATAATACGAATATATAATTTTATAATAATAATTTATTTTATAAAGGTAAATTATAGGACGATTCAAAACGTATTAACCAACTATTAAAATTTAGCTTTTTTAAGTTTATTTATATGCATGAGACTGTAGAATATTATCGCTATATTAATTTATGAAATTTGGAATTAGACACTTTAGTTTATTTTTATGTCATTTTAAGCGCAATATATCTTAAGTCATACATAATGTTCTTCAAATATATTTACACATCTAAGACAACAATCAACACAAATGCAAATAAGAAAATTAATTATAATCTTAATATATTTAAAATAAAAAGTATTATAGTTGAATTCAGATAAATATATGCACTCCAATATATCTAAATGGTAACCAAATCAACTGCAAAAATAACAAATCGAATAGATATAACATAACTAAAATCATGTCTAATTAAAGTAATAAAGTATTATTAATGTAAATTACATATACAAAATATAAATCAATTTTTCAAAAGTATAACAATCAATTATTGTATATTTACTTTATAAATATTTATATCCGTGTATGTGCACAGAAAATCACCTAGTGAAAAGATAAATTAGATGATACTGTTTATCCCGACACTGTTCACCCCACGTCCAACGACACTGTTCATCATGCGTCTAACGACATTGTTCATTAAGCATATAATGAAACTGTTCATAAATCGTCAAATGAAACTTTTCATTAATATATCATGGAATTTACCAACTTTCAATAAAGGTATATAAGTGTTTTAAGATATAATTATTATGTTCTGGAGTCTATTTAATATGTTTACATGATCAGGAGTCATTTAAAGTAAAGTGGAGATTTTAGAGCATTTCAGAGTATTTTAGAGATTTTACCCGAGCTGGCCATCGACCAATACAAGTGGTCGACATAGAGAGATTATAATCTATCAACGCACACCTCGTGCCATCGATCGATGGCAAGCACGCAGAAACCCACTTTGGTCACAACCGACTTGAAGCCCAAGATTCTACCAAATTACAAGAATGCCCCTGACAAGTTTTAACCTAATATTTAAGTAATCTGCCATTGTATTAGGCAACACGCGCTTTCTTATTTTCTTACATTCACAAAAAATGTTTTAGGTTTAGAGTTGGAGAGAAAAGAAAAACTCCTTCAAAGATTGTTTTGAAACTCCATATTTCTATCTATTTATCTATGCAATTTATTCATCTATTGCTATTATTACTTTCCTATGTCTGAGTAATTCACCTTGTTAGGTTTAGGGTTCAAATAGGATATGAAGGATTAGCCCAAACTATAGAATTGCTAAGTTTCTAGAGATATTTATCTTGAGAATTGTATTTAATGCTTGTGCTCTAGAGTAGTTAACTAGAACCCTGATAATAGGATAGTTAGGCAAAAGCGACGGCTTGGTCTTCTACCAGAAAAGATTCTTTGAGCTAGGATAGTTAAAAACATGCGGAAGTTGATTTAGGAAGACTAGTGGACATTAGCCAACCCGATCTTAAAGCTTCTTTAGAAGCATATCGATCGATAGTCCTATCGACTAATCGAACGACACGACGAAAAGTGTATCGATCGATATTCCTATGGAATCATCGATTGACACTTTCTCCAGACCAACAAACGGAAGTTTAGGTCTGGAGATCTATACAATAGATAGTTAAAAATACGGAAGTTGATCGACTATTGCTTTTGTTGATTTCTCATATATCATGCATGCATGCTTAGTATCTATATCTCTATAATCCTGATTTCCTGAATAGAAACCCTAAGCTTAACTTCTTTATTATTATTTTCTTAAACCCCAACCAAATCATCTGAGCAATTACTTGTTCACCTCTACTTGTTTTCATTAATCATATTCAACCTAGTGTAATCACTGCTTTTAGGATTTATTCTGTGCCCTAGCTCTCTCTGCTTTATCTTGGCTAGTACTTCAGCTTCCACCCATTTTGTGAAATAGTCGGTCACGACCTTTTGCCCCGGTGCCATGGGAAATTTCCTCACGATGTCCATGCCCCACTTTCGAAAGGGCCAAGGGGGCTAAGGGATTTAAGGTTCTCCAGTGGAAGATTGGAGACCGATGCGTGCTTTTGGCATTGGTTGCAGAGTTTAGCATGTTTAAGGGTGTCTCTTGCAATAGTTGGCCAATAGTATCCGGCCCTTCTGGCTCTGAGTACCAAGCTTCGACCACTGGAATGGGAACCGCATTCTCCTTCGTGGAGCTCTTCTAGTATTCTGGCAGCTTCTCTAGGGGTGAGACATCGTAGGTAAGTTCCAGAGAAGGACCTTCTGTATAGTTTTCCCTCGGAAAGACAATATATGGCTGCTTGCCTTCTTATCTTTCGACTTTCGTCTCGATCTTCAGGCAGAGTGTCGTGCCTGAGGTAATCGGTGATGGGAGTCATCCAGGTTTCTCCTTCGTCCACTACAGGTACTTCTTCGGCTCTGCCTCTTTTTCTGTCGCTGGCCATTGAAGCACTAGCAGTGGGATGCTCATATGACTCGTGCTCTCTAGGGCGGACCCTACATTAGCTAAAGCGTCGGCTTGTGAATTATGTTCCCTAGAGATTTGAGTAAGCTTACAGTTTCGAAAGTAGGAGGAAAACTCCTTGGCTAAGTTCCACCGTTTTGAACTGAGAAAACTCCTTGGCTAAGTTCCACTTATGGGTCTGCCCTTTAATCCATTCTCTCATTACTTCCCAACGGGCGACAATTCTCGATCCACTCACAGCCATTGTCGTCATATTTTTCAAAGTCTCTGCCTCCGCTCGAAGCTCAACAATAGCCTCTTCTTAACTCTTGTTTCTTTTGGCTCAACTTGAGCGATTAGGCCGAGGCAGTTTCTACCGAACCTTCGATAGCTCGGACTTTGGCTTTAAGGTCCCGAAGTTCTAACTCTTTAGCAACCCGTCTGCTCTTCTCTTCGGACAACGGCCGAGACAACTCCGTTATTTCGTCTCGATTCACGGATGAAACCTCCTCTGATAGTCGATCCTTCAGGTGATGCAGTTGAGAAAGAACCTACATAAGAAAGAAAACATCGTAAGCCGAAAAACCATAAAACAGGACCATAATCGCAGCTCACCTGAAGAAGTTCGCCTTGAACTTGCTGAATTATTCCTGAAGAGTCCTTATCCAAGGGGAGGGCCTGCATTAGCGCAAACATGTTTGCACTTAGATAAGCCAAAGTGCCAGATAACCCCCGGGATGAACATCCAATTAGGGATGGTCGTTGGGATCTTGTGCTCACACCATCTCTGGGCCTACCGCCTTGAGATGGAGAGGTATCCTCGCTTTTCCTTATCATCCTACGCTTATTCCCGACCGCCCTGGCTCCATCATCAGAAACATTCCTGCTAGACGAGTCTTTCCTTGCCGATATAGCATATGTGGCCTTTTTAAACGCTACCATCGGATCGTCTAAATCCCCCTCTTTCATGCCATCTAATGAAGGATATCCCATGGTCAACCATCCGGTAAAGAAAATTCATACGAATCACGGAGAATAAGCTTACCCCATAGCTTGCTACGACGCAATACCTCTAGGCTTAAGGAGATGAGTCACACGGCGTCGTTCAAGGGGAAGCTCCCGGGCTTGGAGGACATTGTTCTCCCCCTCGACAGGGGCAGAATGGGTCCCCTCTGAAAAAGAAAAGAGGAGGATAAGTCAAACAGAATCCATCATCGAGCTTACAGATAGAGCACCTACTGGTCTCTTACCTACGAAGTTCCACCGATAATAAGATCCTGGGAGAGTCATAAAAACGTATCTCTCTGGCCATTTCTTCCCGAAAGCCAGTCTTTTACGGTCGGTCTTGGGAAGCTCCTCGACTATGGGAAGGCCAGCTCGTGGACGGAGATGGAAGCGCCCTTCGTTTGCATTGATTGGGGCCATGTGATAGGCAAAGAGAACCTTGTTAACTCCCAGGGCAAGGCCCTCTTCATCCCCGAGATTTTGAATAGCTCTGAGAATGCGCCAGGCCAGAGGATCGAGTTGAGATGGAGAGATGTGAAAATAGTCACATAGAACGATGGCACATCACCTCTAAAGCCAGATTCAAAGAAAACTTCATAAATGGCAATTTCCTCGGGCATACCGTCGGAAGCACGCTCTGATGGTTTGGGAATGCGGAGGACAATGGAGGAAGAAAGCGAATAACTCTTTCGCATATCGCGCAGCTCGTCCTTCCTAACCGACGATGCAGGACCTATCTGCGGAGATCCCGAAGAAACAAACGACAAGGGAGCAAGGGTCAAGAGATCTTGCACAGGTTCGTTACGACGTGTTGGCGGGCTACTTGATCTGGACGAAGAGGAATCTGCCTTCCTCTCTGACCCGCTTACTTCTGCCATTGGAGGGATGCAGAGGTTCGGTATACGAAGGTCGTTTCCAGTCAAATGGATAACGAAGCAAAATCAGTTTCGTATCCCGATTGGAACGAAAAGATCTGGAAGTAATAATGGGAAGACGCTGCAGTAACAAGGCGACGAGAAAATTTATATATATTTAAGGAAAAGAGCCGTTGAGCACTTTCTCGGGAAAGCCACCGATCTAGAATCTCGGAGCTCCCAAGACTGGTTTTTTTTTGGAATTCAAATTCAAAAGTCCCGCTCCCCGCAGTAATGACAGAATCTTCAAAAGGAAAGTGGATCCGTGGAAAGATTGACGTAATCGGGTACGATCCATCAGCTTCTCGGTGTCAGAGTTAAAATCTTCGCTGGAACCGAAAGACTCAGAGCCTTACGAAGTCATCTGCTCTAGTCATCAATGCAGCCCCGGCCTAAATCAGCATGAAAAGCCAAGGCATATGAAGCAATGTCTAGCCTAGGAGAAAACTACCGAGACAAAGGCCAAGAACACATGTTTTCCCTTGATTCCAACGATAAAATCAAGGAATAAGGGACAAACTATTGGGGAAAATTATCCAAGTACTTGTTTCCTCCAGCTCCCGGATAGGCCCTCAACTTCCAGACCCCTGCCTAAGAAGAAACCAGGGACCCACCCCTGCTATCGGTCCGACCCCTTCAATCGGACCGACCCTTGAGAGCAAAATAGAAGTTTTTGGCCTAAAGGGAAACTTCCATTTTTCTGATTATGGAAGAGTTCGTCCTACTTGAAGCCGACATCTACAACTATAAAATGGGAGCCCAAACCCTAGAACAAGGGATCGACTTTTGGAGGCTAAGAGATTAGAGTTTAGGCGACTAAGAACTAGGTTTATACACCAACGTTGTAGTCCTGAATCATGTACTCAATAAACATCTCTTCTAGCCTCGATTTCTTGCTTTCTATTACATATCTTCTAGTGTTCTGTAGTACTTAAACGACCCTACACAAAAATACCATAACAATTAGGGCACATCTGAGAGAAAGAGAGACTGAGCTCGCTGAGTATCTCTAGTACTTGTCTCAGAATTGGAAAAGAGAGGCCAAAAGTCTCGAAAAAAGATAAGTACGCTCCGCAATATCCTTCGCGGACGCTCTCCGGGACCTCGAAGTCAGAAGCAAGATCGCAAGTCACGGCGCGATCAACACCAAATGAAGAGTACAGACTTTCAAGCTGATTCTCCGTAGTCATCGGACAAGGAAAAGAGAAAAGTGTCATCTTGACAAGAAATAAGAAACGAGATAGTGGCAACGATCAAGAGAAAGAAGGAAAGACAGATCAGAATTGAAAAAGAGAAGAGAACTCTTCGCTATTTAAAGACACTTCCCAAACGGATCTATCGCTACCGCCGAGAAACATAATAATTGCCTTAGTTTAGCCCTAGGACAATAATTGCCTTAGTTTAGCCCTAGGGAAATAATTGTCTAGTTTTCGCCCTAGCCGTTATACGCTTGGAGAAACGCAAAATATGATTAAACCGAACTGTCCATTTCCCATTCAATCAAAGGAAAAGAGACTGGGGGACAAATGTTGGACCGAATTTCGGTCATTTCTTTATTGGGCTGAGCCAAGATAGTGGGCCGCATAAGTAGAAACCCGTAGAAGCAGTATGAGCTCGAAGAAGAGGTCTCGGGGAACCCAGAGGTCGCAGAGAAAGTTAAGGGAATCACATGATCACACGACTGTAAAAGGAGAGAGAGATCAGCACTTCCAAGACAGTGAAAACCCTAGAGAGAGAGCACATCACACATTTCGACCTCTTTTACTTTGTTTTGAGTTTGATCTTGTCCGATATCCTTTGTAGTATTCGATCTCATTTTCATTCCTTGTAATCGATCTCTTATTCAATAAAAGTCAATTTTTGTCAACCTATTTCCGATTACATCGTTGTGTTATGAGGATATCGTTGCCTACATCCTTTGTCACTTCCCAGATTACTTTACAAACACTATCAAATACCTAGTATAGATTTTAAGATCTACAATATCCACATGCTAGAAAGATTGTAATGGAGAACATTGTAAATGCAATGCTGTTGGATGGAATCAATAAAACCAAGTATCAGTCAATTTTCAATCCCAGCTCTTTTAGTTAAGAAGAAAGATGGAGGGTTTAGGTTCTGTGATGATTATAGAGCTCTCAATGGATCTATTCTACTATAAAAATATCTAATTCCAGTCATTAACAAAATATTGGATGAACTGTATGGTGAATCATTATTTCTAAACTTAATTTACGATCTAGGTATCATCAGATAAGGATGGTGGAAGAATATGTGAAGAAAACTGTAACTAGGACAATGGAAGGGCATTGTGAATTTTGGGTTATGCCCTTTGATTTAACCAATGCCTCTGACACCTTTCAGGATTTTATGAACCAAATCTTTAAGTAGTTCTGAAGAGAGTTTGTTTTGGTATTTTTGATGATATACTGGTATATTGCAGTTGCTAACTACGCATTTGGAGCATTTGAAGTTTGTATTGGACATTTTCAGAGATTATAAGTTATATGCAAAACAAAAAGTGTTCTTTCGGGGTATCTAAGTTGAATACTTAAGTCACATCATCTGATAAAAGAAGTTGTGACTGACAAAGCTAAGACAGTGGTCATCTCCTAAAAACATTGAAACAATTAAGAGCATTAATGGGGCTCGCAGGATATTACGGAAGATTTATTAGAGATTATTAGTTGATTACATGCCCATTAAATGTCTTACTGAAGAAAGACAATATCTCTTGGTCAAAAGAAGATGAAGATGCGTTTCAGAAGTTAAAAGTAGATATGACTACTACATTGGTGTGAATCTTACCTAATTTTGAGAAGTTATTTAGGGTGGAATCAGATGCATCTGGGATTGGAGTGGGGTCTGTGTTTATGCAAGATTCTAAACGAGTGGTGTTTTTTATTGATTCGTAGACTGATTAAGAATAACATAAACCAGTTTACAAAAGGGAGTTGATGGCTGTGGTTATGGTAGTAAGAAAGTGGAAGCACTATCTGTTAAGCAGGAAATTTCATGTGTATACAGATCAAAGTAGAATCAAGTTTCTGTTGGAACAAAAAGAAGTGAATATGGAGTATTAAAGTTGGCTGACCAGGTTATTGGGATTTAGTTTTGAGATATTCTATAAACTTGGATGTGAAAACAAAGCAGGTGATGGCTTATCAAGAAGCATGTATATGGCTGTGTTATTGTTAGCTGTGATGGTTCCAGTGGTATTTCAGGAGGAGGATATGTATAAAGAGACTGATCATGACTTGAGCATTCAGCACATGATTAAGCAGTTAGAAGAGAAGAACTTACCAACAGCAAAATATATTGTCATTGATAAGAAGATGTGTTATATAAAGCCATTGGTGATTCCACATACTCAGAATCCAGTATCGTTTATTTGAAATAATATTAAGAATCAAGTTCATGATTACGTTACTGAGTGTAATGTGTGTCAAACTAACAAACACTCAACATTATTTCCTGCTGGTCTCTTGCAACCATTACCTATTCCAGAGAGGATATGAGATGATATTAATATTGACTTTATCGAGGGGCTTCTAACATCGAGCGGAGTGAATGTGATTCTAGCAGTCATTGACAGATTTAATATTGTTGGACTCAATTTCGGTCAAGTTCGAGGTTGGGCCGGAATGGAAACAGGCCGAACATAGTCCAGTAGAAGGAAGGCCCACGAATCGGATTTAGCGAACCCTATCGTAATAGATGGAGGTTCCGGAGATCGAGCGAGCTGTTGAGAAGATTGCGGAGTCAAGCCATTATAAAAGAGAGTCTGAGTTAAAAAGAGGAGGACACTTGAAAAACACTAGAAAAAGAATTAGCTATCTACGTCGATCTTAACTTAGCTCGCAGTGAAACCATTTCCTTTGTTTGATCTCAGTTGTAGTTCTCGACCTCATTTATTTATTGTATTCAATCTCAGTAATTAATAAAAGTCCATTTTTCGTCAACCAGTATCTGATTAAATTGTTGTGTTATAAGGATATTGTTGCCCACATCCTTTTTCCAAGTTTTACATCTTAAACACTATCAAATACTTGATATAGAATTTAGGATCTACAAATATGTCTTCTCATTTTCTACGCTTGAAACATTCGTTTACCTCTGTTGATGTAGCTCAACAGTTTGTGGCTAAGGTTGTTCGTCTACATGGTTCCGAAGAGCATTGTGTCTGATAGAGATCGCTTTTTCCTTAGAAACTTTTTGAAGGAGTGTTTCCAAATTGCTGGAACTAATCTCAAATATAGAGTATAGCACAGTTTTTTCATCCACAGATTGATGGTCAAGCTGAAGTTATAACCCTACGTAGAGATGTATATGCATTAAAATGCATCGTTTTCATCTCCGAACTTGGTCACAATATCTGTGTTGGGCAGAGTATTGGTACAACACTTCATTTCATATCTTTACAATTTACTCATTTTAAGGTTGTCTATGGTTGGGATCCTCCAGAACTACTGAAGTACGAGATAGGTTATACGAAGAATTTTGAACCAAGAGAGTATTTAAAAGAGAGAGATTCAATGTTTGAGCAAATCAAAGAATTTTTGGTTAAGGCTCAGCAGTCAATGAAAGTACATGCATATAAGCATCAGAGACCTTTGAAGTTGAATGTTGGGGAGAGTATATAATTGAAACTTAGACTGTATATGCAACAATCGGTAAATCGACGTTTTTGTCAGAAAGTGGCATCTAAATACTAGGCCGTACAAGATTTTAGAGAAAACTGGTCTGGTTGCGTACAAGCTAAAGTTGCTACCTGAGCCAAAAATTCACCATGTTTTTCATGTTTCCAAGTTGAAAAGAACTTAAGGAAATCATGAAAATGTTCAACAACTTCCTCTGGTTTGTTTGGGGGAGAAGTTTGATGAATGGAAATCAGATGATGTATGGAGTTGTTGGTTCATTGGAAGGGTTGTTTTTCTGTGGATGATTTGTGGATTCATCTCGCGAGTCTGTGACCTTGTTTCCTTCTTACAAACTTGAGGGAAAACTTTTTTTATGGGCGGGTTATTGATAGGCACCACAATATGTACAATCGGAAGAAGAAGAAAAACAGAGGAAAGGAGTTAAAAGTGTATGACATGGAGTTTGATTTAAAAAGAGTAAATTGAACCTTCTCATTCAATTAGAGGCTTTGATGTTAGCTGTTGTGAGCTTGAAGACAAACTTGTTTAAATAAGCAAGTTAGATTCATTTTTAGTATGATCTGATGTTGTTTGTATTAGACGCTATGAGAGTGCAGCATTCGCCATGAGAGTGTTGCTCGAGATTGTACGGTGACGATTGTATTGGATTTGCAGTGGAAGATGTTGGATCAAATTATAAAGCCCATTAGCTTTATAAAAAACGTGAATAAAAATGACATGGGTCCAGCCCAAATTTTGTCAATTAAATGAAGAGAATATGCAAAGTCCCACATCGGGGAACAAATGCATTAGAGAGGAGTATATATATGTTCAGACACATAGCATTGTTTAAACGACTCAGAGGAACAGATGAGTCCCCACGCGCGCGCCGCCGCCGCCGCCCGGCCGTCGCGGTCGCGGGTCTTGGGTCGCGGGTCTTGGCCTCCGGCCCGATAAGAATATTCTTTTTGGACCAAGTTAAAGCCCAACGTTTGACCCATTTAATTCTCAAAAAACAACATGCATTTTATTTTAAAACGACATGTAGTTTGTCTAGAAAATAAAAACGTCATGCAGTTTGTTTGTCAGATATTTAAACGAGATAAGAGATAAGAGAGAGAGTCTTGCGGAGGAAGTTCGCAACTCAACTTCCCTCGATCTCCGCGAGATTTCCGTCCACGTGCAGCTGCTGTTGCGGGAAGTGACTCGTCTCCTTCTCTTTAAATATCGTCTCTCCTCTTCATTCATTTTCACTGCTTTTACTTTTCGCAAAACCAATAAAGAAACTCCCTTAGCGTAAGTCTATTTCCGAGAGTGTTTCGTAGATTATAGTTCGATAGGGCGTTCACGAGTGAAGCGTGAATCGCCTGCCATGGTTGTATCCTGGGACTCGATATTTCGCCAGTGCCCGTCTCACTACGGAGCGAATATTTAGAGTTAAGGAAAGAGATCGTATCTCGCCTCCATGTTTATTTCGTTACTTTCCTTAACGTCGTTTTGTAAATATATATCGTTTGTATCGATTCTGTTTTTCCAGCTTCTACAATCTTAACTCTAAATCGTTTTCTAAAGCTGTTTCGGGTCGATTTTACGGTTTATAAAACGGTCTATTAAAGGATCTGTAAACGGTTGTAAAACGGTGTTTGCGATTTGCTATATAGCACTTCCGCGAAACATTTTTACATATCTAAATCGTGTTTGCGATTTGCTCTGTAGCACTTCCGCGAAGCGTATCTTGCGATTTTTAAAACGTGTTATATGCGAATCGTTTCCACGAACGCTTTCTTAAGCGAGTTTGTGAAACATTCCAAAGTCTACACAAAAAGGTTTATGCGAACGCTTATAAGCGAGTTTGCAAAACAGTTTTCAGACTTATACCGAAATGATTTGGTTCAAACACCAAAAATGAAAATCGGATTTGGACTATTATTTTATTTAAAATAATATGTTAATATGTTATTGTTGAATGGAGTACTAATCCGTTTTCATGTTTTCTCAACAGAAAAATGACGGATGCAAACAACACCCCCATTGACACTACCATCGTGCAAACTCCAATCAACGTTGCTGCAACTGATGTATCTGGTGTGACTACCGCTGGAAACATCCCTGCTTCCTCAACCGCTGCAGCAACAACAACCACTACCCTTCCTGCGGGAAACAGTGCTGATGAAACCACGCGCCGTAGCTTGTTCGGTGCTGGTCTTTATCAAACGAGTTTAGGTCTTAGGAACCTCAAGTGGTCCGGTTGCAGTACCAACTCCTCCGTCTGTGCCCAGCCTGTTCACTCAAGGACTGATGCCAGACCAGTTTGATGGCAAAAACTTCAAAACGTGGCAGAAGAAGATGATGTTCTTCCTAACAACGATGAAGCTGGACAAGTTCATCCAGGAGGACAAGCCCCTTGTCCCTTACGGGATTGATGATGTGCACACTCTCGCAAGTGTTGACATTTGGGTGCATTCTGACTTCGTCTGCAAAGGCTACATTTTGGGTCGCCTCATTGACCCATTGTACCGTGTCTACTGTGACATTCCAACGGCGAAGGAACTATGGAGATCACTTGACAAGAAGTACAGAGGTGAGGACGCTGGCTGCCAGAAGTATGTGGTTGCAAAATTTCATGACTTCAAAATGGTGGATTCAAAACCCATCATGGATCAGGTGGAAGCGTTCCAGCTCATTTGCCATGAAATCAAAGCTGAAGGGATGTCCATCTGCGAGACATTCACAACTCTCAGCTTCATTGAAAAGCTTCCTCCAAGCTATGCGGATTTCAAGAACTACCTGAAGCACAAGAAGAAGAAGATGGGCCTTGAGGAGCTTATCATGAGGCTTCAGATGGAATCCAGAAACCGAATTGCTGACAAGATCAATGCTAAGGAGCATAGTGTCAACATGGCTGAGCACAAAGGCAAAGGAAAGGCACACGCCCATTCTCCAGCAAAGCCTTCGAAAACTGCTGCAGCACTGAAGGCTACTGGAAAAAACTTCAAGAACAAAGGCATTGAAATCAATGCGAATGTGGAGAGATTCAAGGGGAAGTGTCACTACTGCAACAAAGTGGGACACAAGACTGCTGAGTGTCGCAAGAAGATCAAAGATGAGAAGGCTCAGGCAAATCTCACTGAGGAGGATCTTGTTGCTGTGGTGACTGAAGCCAACATGGTTGAAAGCAACAACCCCAGGGAATGGTGGTATGACACTGGTGCAACCACCCACATTTGCACTGATAGGGCGATGTTCATGCACCTATCAGAAAAGCAAGACTCAGGAGAAGCTCAGGATGGGAAACACTGCAGTCTCCAAGATTGAAGGACGCGGCAATGTGATTTTGAAGATGACATCTGGACGTGAAGTCACTCTGACAAATGTGAAGCATGTGCCTGACATGAGGAAAAACCTGGTCTCGGGAACCTTGCTCAGCAAGAATGGATTCGCCACAAGCTTTGAGGCGGATAAGCTCGTGATTAGGAAGAATGGGATGTATTTGGGAAAGGGGTATGTTAAGGATGGACTGGTCAAGTTGAATGTAATGACCGTCCCTCCGAAAGTTGTAGCTCCAAAAGTTTCAATGAATAAGAAAGAGCCAGTTGCTTATTTGGCTTGAGTCTTTTAATATATGGCATGAAAGATTAGGCCATGTAAATAATAAATCTATACAAAGATTAATGAATTTAAATTTAATTCCCAAATTTAAAACAAGTAAACAAAAATGTGAAGTTTGCGTACAGGCTAAGCTCACAAAAACGCCCTCACCTCGTGTTGAAAGAACTAATAAACCTCTAGATTTAATTCACACTGATTTATGTGATTCAAAATATATGCCAACTAGAGGAGGGAAAAAGTACTTTGTGACCTTCATAGATGACTGCACGAAATATTGTTATGTTTATCTTTTACATAGCAAAGATGAAACCTTAGATAAATTCAAAGAATTTAAACTCGAGGTCGAAAATCAGCTTAAAACAAGTATTAAGGTAGTTAGAAAGCGACAGAGGAGGCGAGTATGATGGTCCATTCAATTCATTTTGTAAGGAACATGGAATAATACATCAAACTACAGCCCCTTATTCACCAGAATCTGATGGAGTTGCTGAACGAAAAAATCGAACTCTTAAAGAGATGATGAATGCAATGTTGCAGGAATCTGGGTCACCCCAGAACATGTGGGGGGAAGCGTTGCTTACCACTAATTATATCCTCAACAAGATTCCACACAAAATAACTGGCAAAACTCCATATGAACTATGGAAAGGTAATTTACCTTCGTATAAATACCTCAAAGTGTGGGGGTGCTTGGCAAAAGTTGCGGTACCACCACCAAAGAAGGTCACTATTGGACCTAAAACAGTGATTGCATTTTCATCGGATATGCACATAATAGTACTGCGTATCGGTTTCTGGTACATGAATCTGAAATATCAGACATCCATAAAAATTCAGTCATGGAGTCTAGAAATGCATCTTTCTTCGAAAATATTTTTCCATATAAGGAAAAACATGGTTCAAAACGAACTCGAGAAGAAAGAGACAACGACAAGGACTCAGAAATTGAGACAAACGTTGAAGTTTCTATAAATGATATCTCAGAAAATGAAGAAAAAGATGAACCTCGGAAGCAAAAGAGCTCGAAAGGAGAAATCTTTTGGTGATGATTTCCTAATGGCATTTCTAGTAGAAAATGTTCCAAAAACTTTGGCAGAAGCTATGGCTTCACCCGAAGCTCCGTTTTGGAATGAAGCTGTCAAAAGTGAATTCGATTCTATCATGCAAAATTACACATGGTACGTAACGGATTTACCACCTGGCTGCAAAGCATTAGGTAATAGATGGATAATGACACGAAAACCTGGTGGAAAATATAAAGCTAGGCTTGTAGTTCAAGGGTTCCGACAAAGGGAAGGCTTTGACTATTTTGATACATATTCTCCAGTAACCAGAATAACATCTATAAGGTCGATGATAGCTATCGCAGCCTTAAGAGACTTAGAAATCCATCAAATGGATGTAAAAACAGCTTTTCTAAATGGTGATTTAGAAGAAGAAATTTACATGAAACAACCTGAGGGTCATGTCATTCCTGGACAGGAAGACAAAGTATGCCGACTTGTAAAGTCACTTTATGGGCTTAAACAAGCTCCTAAACAATGGCACGAAAAATTTGACAACACAATGATGTCAAATGGTTTCAAAATTAATGAATGTGATAAATGCATATACTACAAAATTACCAAAAATGCGTATGTTTTGTTATGTTTATATGTAGATGATATGCTCATTATTGGAAGCAATAAAGACATTATCAATCAAACAAAAAACATGCTCAAAGGAAGATTTGAGATGAAAGATTTGGGATTAGCAGATGTTATTCTCGGGGTTAAAATCATAAGAAATTCAAATGGAATTACTTTAACTCAATCTCATTATGCTGAAACAATATTAGAGAGATTTAAAAACTACTCTAATAGTACTGCAAAAACTCCGTTAGATCCCCAAATGCACTTGACAAAGAATTCAGGTGAAGCGGTGTCACAAAACGAGTATGCACGTGTGATCGGAAGTCTCATGTACTTGACCAATTGTACAAGACCAGATCTAGCGCATGCAGTAAACGTACTTAGTCGATATACAAGTAATCCAGGTCATACACACTGGAAAGCTATAACGAGAGTACTCAATTACTTGCGCTACACCAAAGATTTTGGGCTTCACTATGGTAAAGAAGCGGCAGTTTTAGAAGGATACAGTGACGCTAACTGGATATGTTTTTACACTAGGAGGAGCGGCAATATCTTGGAAATCTACCAAACAAACAGTGCTAGCTAGGTCAACTATGGAATCTGAGTTCATAGCATTAGACAAAGCAGCAGAAGAAGTTGAATGGCTTAGAAATTTTTTGGAAGATGTTCCTATGTGGGAGAAACCTGTACCAGCTATAAGAATACATTGCGATAGTCAATCAGCTATAGCTCGGGCTCAGAATAATCTCTACAATGGTAAATCTCGTCACATTAGAAGACGACACAAAACCATTAGACAACTTATCTCAACTGGTGTAATCACAATAGACTACATCAAATCGGCTGACAACCTAGCGGATCCATTTACTAAAGGTTTGCCACGAGATGTTGTTGCTAAATCATCAAAAGGAATGGGTTTAAAGCCTATAACTAATGAGGATGCTTGACTGCAACCCTACCTATCATGACTGGAGATCCCAAGACGTAGGTTCAAAGGGAAAACAAAATCAAGTAGAATCTAACCAAAGCACTTTGAGACAAAGTAGTCTCATCTCAGCTCCTAAAGATGATAAGTGCTAACGAATGAGAGAAGGATAAGCATATGCTTTTAATGATTCCATAGCTTCTAAAGCGAAGTATTACTTAATACTTTTCATGGTCAATCACCTAATGAGTGTGAAATGGGGCCGTTTCTAGGAGAATGAATGCAAGGCTATATTCTCTAAGTTCACTCATGAAAACCAGGAATAGTTCAGGGCCACAATGAACACAATAGAGAACTAAGTTCTACGAGAAAATGAAGCTGCGTTGTGCCTGTTGTCTCGGTCTACATAAAACACCGGTTGGTTCAAGACATCATGTTCACCTTCTGGTAAAGTAAACCCGACAGATATTAACTATGAGTGGTTCAAGGCTTAAAAATGCCACCTACTCAAACACAGTGAATTTTTCGCAAACACTCTCGATAAGTCAGTCTGTCTAGTCTTTAGTTTAAGTCTAGTCAGTAAAGTTTTAAGTTTTAGAGTCTATCGAGTCTGCATTTAGTCTGCATATGTTTAGAGTCATTTCTATTCATGTGGGGGATTGTTGGATCAATTAAAAGGCCCAATGGCTTTTATTGAAAGGTGAAAAGAAATGTTATGGGCTCTATGATTATAACCCAATTGAAATGTCAAGTTGACATTTTATTTGTCCCACATCGGGTGTGACAAGAGGAAGAGAGCTGTTTATATATGATCCCATGACACTATGGGTTAACCAGCTTGAGAGAGGAGAAGGCTCCCCACGCGCGCGCCGCCGCCGCCGTCCGTCCGGCTCGGCGCGGGCGCGGTCGTCGGTCGTGGGTCGTGGGTCTTGGTGGAGGGCCTCCGGCCCGATAAGAATATTCTTTTTGGACCAAGTTAAGCCCAACGTTCAAAAAACAACATGCATTTTATTTTAAAACGACATGTAGTTTGTCTAGAAAATAAAAACGTCATGCAGTTTGTTTGTCAGATATTTAAACGAGATAAGAGATAAGAGAGAGAGTCTTGCAGAGGAAGTTCGCAACTCAACTTCCCTCGATCTCCGCGAGATTTCCGTCCACGTGCAGCTGCTGTTGCGGGAAGTGGCTCGTCTCCTTCTCTTTAAATATCGTCTCTCCTCTTCATTCATTTTCACTGCTTTTACTTTTCGCAAAACCAACAAAGAAACTCCCTTAGCGTAAGTCTATTTCCGAGAGTGTTTCGTAGATTATAGTTCGATAGGGCGTTCACGAGTGAAGCGTGAATCGTCTGCCATGGTTGTATCCTGGGACTCGATATTTCGCCAGTGCCCGTCTCACTACGGAGCGAATATTTAGAGTTAAGGAAAGAAATCATATCTCGCCTCCATGTTTATTTCGTTACTTTCCTTAACGTCGTTTTGTAAATATATATCGTTTGTATCGATTCCGTTTTTCCAGCTTCTACAGAAGATACAAGAGCTCTTTTGTTACAGATGTCGAAAATCTAACAATGCGACTATTTCAGAACTTCTTATACCCATTTAGATGCTTCTCAAGGTCCTAAAATCTCTGAAAATGCCCCTAATGAAGACCAGTTTTTATGCCAAAAGATGTCTGGTTCGCACTATGAATTTCTAGCTTGTGAAACTGTCAAACAGTGGTTCGCAATTTCAATATCCTTTTCCACATCCATGAACCAGTGACTGATTGATGATTTACTTCTCAATTGGTCTTTTGTTTCATGAGATTCATTGCCAGCCATCTACCACAGAGTAGTAAAGTAGAAAGACTCCTCCATAGCAATTGAATTCCGATTACCATGTTTTTTTCCTTCAAAGGCCGAAGACCGAAGCCTCCCTCCATCTTTGGAGTACAAATAACAGCCCATGAGATCTAGACCGAAGCCTCCCTCCATCTTTGGAGTACAAATAACAGCCCATGAGATCTTTGCCTTGTGAGGATTCAAATCTGGTTGAGACCAAAGGAATGCAGAGCATAGATTCTATATCCCCTTCATACATGTTCCTCGTAGACGGTAAACCGTGGACCATAAATTTGTGTGCTTGAGAGAACCAATTTAATAAGCTGGATTCTTCCTTCTAAAGACATCACTCGAGAATTCTAATTCCTATTTCTCGCTCAGATTTTCTAAAGAATGGGCAAGTACTGATGCAACTTCATTTCTTTGGTCATCAAAGGTAATCCCAAATGTCTTACATACAGCAAACAAACCTCAAATGAGAAATTCATAACGATCTCATTACTCGTGTTCTGACTAATACCAACCTCTAATCCTGTCTATTTTGCAAACTCATCACAAACAGATATGACACCTCCAACTGATCTTTTAGTTCCATCGGCAATGACCATCAAATCATCAGCATATGTGTGTAAGTGAAAGATTTTTGCATCTCGGATTGTATGCAAATCGTTCCTAAATCTTTGTAGCATCTATCTTCTTAAACAATACTTTCTATAGATCACAAACAAGTATGGAGATAAGACACATCTTTGCCTCAGCCCTCTTTTAATATGGAAAGGTCATACCAGTTTACCATTAACTTGTACAGAGAAAGAAGCCATTGTAACACATAATTGTATCGAGTGAAGAAAATCTCATAGTTGTGAATATATTGATTACAAAGGGCTACTGCATTAAATGAAAAGTATTTGATATGTCGATTTGCCTGGCACACTAAGGAGAGATAAGACTCACAGTGGTAGTCCTTCACTAATTCAATTGCAAGAAGCACATCTTCAATAAAAAACATTCCATGGATGAAAGCAGACTAGTTCGGAGAAATTATTTGAGGAAAAACATTTTTAGGAGATTCGCAAAAAAATTCAAGATCACTTTATAAAATACAATTAGAGCAAGATCGGCCTATAATCTTTCATGACTCTTGCACCTTGCCTTTTTTTCTGGGATCAATGCAAGAATAGTTATATTGACTCCCTTCAACTAGATGTTATAACTGTTTGCATCAGACGTTGAATTTTGTTACTCGACACTGAAGCTGAATACAAGGATGATTTAGTACATGGCATCACATGATATGAAGAATTTTCTGCATCAGTAAATGGTGCTGTTTAAAACCTTTTGACACAAAATGGTTCTTGACAGATAGTTTGATTTGCTATGTAGCCAATCTTTTGCCTAGAGAATCAGAATTATCCATCTTCTGGTCAACGTAACGATCTACTACATAAGCAAATAGGGTGCAGAGTCAGATCTCTGAATAAAAATACAATATACAGAACCAATCTTGGAATCAAGATCCAGTATACTAGCTAGACAAAGCACTTAATACAAAAGGAATGAGGGACGAGAGAGAATGAGTTTCGAATCCACAACAAAGTGATAAACCAATCAAAGGCAGAGTTAGCGGTTTAGTACTCTGTGATGTCTCCAAAGCGATCTTCTTCTTTAGCTCGAGTTCATAAACACATTAGCTCGAGAGAATGAGTTTCGAATCCACAACAAAGTGATAAACCAATCAAAGGCAGAGTTAGAGGTTTAGTACTCTGTGGTGTCTCCAAAGCGATCTTCATTCATATACTCTCTTTCTCTTTAGCAGAGCAGGGAATATGGAGATGGATCCAATGAGGAATAACACAGACAAAGTCTTGAAATCATACAGATCTTTCACAGATTTGAGATCGCCAAGAGCCAGACCAGCCTGTATACATGAAGTGAATATATACCATGACATGAGCCCTCTTACAATGTCTCACATAAAGAGATCAAAAACAAGATACTCACTCTAACGGTGATGTACGAAGCTGGCATAAGACCGACAAGAGTGGCTAAAAAGAAGACGTGAAAAGGTATGTCAACGATTGGAGAAGACAAATTGATGAAGAGGTTAGGAAGTGTGGGTGTTATCCTTAAGAAGAGCATGTAGTTTAGTAGCTTATCTCTTCTTTTCCCAATCTGACAAAAAAGGCATTAATCCTTGAGAACAAGAGATTTTTACCAAAACTAATCAAACACAAAAAAAAAAGAGAAACTTACCTCGGCTTGGAAAAACCTCAACTTGTCAGGCCACAGCCAGGAAACAAGAGGCCTTCCGACCAATTTTGATAAGAAGAAACAAGAAGAGGCTCCAGCTGTTGCATTGAGGACGACGAGAACAAAACCTCTAACCACACCGAAAAGAGCTCCGGCAAGTAGTGACATAAAGATAGTTCCAGGTATCATGAAGGTTTGCATAAAGATGTAGGTTGAACAGTAACCTAAAATGAATCTTGCTGGGTACTCACTTGCATATGACCCAAGATTATCTCTGCAAAAAATGATATTCATTACCAAAACCGGGTTTGAAAAAAAAAAAAAGCTAATCACGATTTGAGTTTCTCTTACATCAACTTTTAAAAATCATGTCGTTGAGTGAAAAAGGCAAAATCTTACTTGAGCAAACGGAGATCGGAGATGGTTGTAGGAAGTTTGAGCTTGGCGTATTCAGCGGCGGGCATAGTGAGGTAAATACAGACAAGTCCGGTGGTGAAGACGAGGAAGACGGTGAAAAACACGACCAACTCCCAACGTGAAAGAGGAAACCGCTCCGATTTGGTGCGTTTCGAGGAAGACGCGGCGGCGGCGCTTTCTTCGTCCTTCACGACTACCTTTCCGCCGCCGTCTCCGGTTAAGTTCCGAGGAGCCGCCATTACCGTAAAGCTCTCCTCTTTTTAGAAAGCCAAATTCCAAAGAACTGAATTGAATTGAATTTCACCAAGCAAGCTTTTCTTCTTTCGTGTTTCGTTTCCTCACATTTATTTTTGTTGGAAATTGTGTAATTTCAGACGCAAGAGCCAAACTAATATTTATAAATTAATTGCAACCGGAGTATATACTATATTTTGTACCTCTTCATTTTTTTTCGACATATTTTGTACCTCTTCGTGATGTACAGTATAGTGCTCTTTGTATATTTACATAGCTAAACATTATTTAAAAAATCTGGATATTGGGTAGCTACAAAGATTACAAAAAAACGATGATAAAAAAGAAGTTCTAGAATCCAACATCACTAAACTTCAAGTCTTTGTTTGAAAGGTAAGTGCTCCTCAAAAGATTCGCCATCTTTTATGGCAATTGATCACAGGACAGGTAGCGGTAACAAGGAACCTAGTACGAAGAAACATGAGATGTGACAACTACTGTCCAAGATGTGGAGAGGCAGAAGAAACTGTTACTCATGCGATATTTAAATGTCTACCGGCTCTTCAAACATGGGCGTTATCGTCAACACCATTCAGTCCTCAAATTTTTCCTACTACCAGCATATACAATAATATGGACTATTTGTTTTAGAGGAAAAATAGCATAATGGAGCCAGAAAATGATAGAGACCCATATCCATGGATTATCTGGTACATATGGAAAGCTCGCAATGATAAGTTGTTCAGGGGTATAGAAAGGGATCCTGGTGAACTAGTTAGGCATGCTGAGAGTGAATGCCAAGCTTGGCATAATGCTAGAAAGAATATGAACACGCCTCAAGCTATTCAAGAGCCTCAAGCCATAAGCTTGAGTGATATATGCATGATAGATGGTTCATGGACCTCTACAAATCAGTTCAGTGGATTTGGCTGGGTTTGGAAAGATAGCAGGGAGAAAATCCAGTTGATGGGGACGAGGAATTTGAGAAGGAGGGAGTCAGCTCTACACTCGGAACTGGAAGCTTTGAAATGGGCAATGGAAACGATACTGCAACATTCGGATTGTCAAAGATTTGGCACGGACTGCAAAGACCTGACCGCGATTATAACGGATCCGCAAACATGGCCAAATTTTTCAACTGAAGTGGAGATGATTCAAACGATCAAGATGTACTACTCGGACTTCAAGATATGCTACGTACCAAAAACTGAAAATGTGATAGCTGATTCATTAGCTAGGAATGCTCGTACCTTTTATAGATCGTTATGCTACTTTGGTTGTTATATTCCGATCTGGTTACCCAGACCATTTCAAGCTTGAGTAATAGAATAGCCTTTTGATGCCAAAAAGAAAAAAAAAAACAAAAAAACGATGTGACATATATTTTTTCGACATATTTTGTACCTCTTCGTGATGTATAGTTTAGCATATTTACATAGCTAAACATTATTTGAAAAACGATGTGACCTATACTTTTTTTACACAATCATTTCCACTAAAAAAATAAAACATACCATATTAAAAATATGAAATCGCTTATGGTTAAGTGTGGCATGTATTATGAATATTTAATGTTGATTTTATTTTTGGTAGACATTTAAAAATATAGTAATAAATCATATATTAAAATATAACACTACATAATATATTTCTTTCTCAAAAAAAAAAAACACTACATAATATAATACAAAAATATATATTTTAATTAAATTCAGAAATATTGTTAAAAATCATTTTTATAATCAATTATCTTTTATTACTAAAAAAGATTTTCAAAATTCTATACATTCTTTAAAAAAACATTATTTTGCAAAAGGATATGAAACATATTCTTTTTACAATCACTTTGACTAAAAATTTCAATGCATATTAGAAATGATGACATGATATATAGCTAAAGGTAACATAGATAATTACATTTAGTATTGATTTCTATTTTTGGTATTTTTAAATATATTAATATCTCATAAATTATTATTAAACTAATATATTTAAATATGATATTAAAAAATAGAGAAATACTCTAAGATAGCACTAAAACTTTTTGTCACAAATATAGAAATTAAGAATTAAATGTTTCATTAAAAAGGTAAAAATACATTTATATTATTAAGGTTAACTAATACAAACCTTAAGGGTTAGAGCTGAGGAGAGATGATTTGGGACTAAGGTTTAAAATTTTATAAAATTAAAAATAAATATTAAAATTGTGAAAAAAGAAAAGAAAAACAGTTTCAAAAATTATTTTCTAATTTCAAAACAAAAATTTCACAAAAAATTGAAATAAAAATATTTCAAAAAAGTTCGAATTTGAAAATATATAATCTGAAACTATTTAAAAATATTATTTTTTATTTTTATATTTTTTTGTTTTTCATTTATTTATTTATATTTATATATCTAGGTTATTAATTTTTTTTACCTATAAAATGAAACATTTTGCTCCTTTTCCTTCTTAAAGTATTTTTTGTGACAAAAACATGAAAATGATATACTTAGGAGAATTTCACTATTAAATAATATAATAATAAAATACTAAATATTTTAAGAAATTTGAAATATTAGTTAAGTCTATTTTATAATCATATATTTTTTATTACTAAACAAGATCTTTAATCGTAATACTATTTATTTCTTTTTACTATCTACAAATTTTATGGAATTTGTTTTTATTCTTTAGTAATTATACAAATTTTTATATCAAATTTTTTATTTTATACAATTTGATTTAATATATCTTAACCAAAATAAATAAAAATCTATCTACGATTACAATTTTAAATATATACATATGTATTCTTAAATATATACATATGTATTTTTAAGTACAAGTTGATTTTTTGTACTTTGAGTCAGTTAGTACAGACCTATTGCATACCTCTTTTTTTGTCAACACCTATGGCATACCTCTTAAACATTACTTGAACTTGAATCTGTATTTTATGGTAAACCATAACAAATCTTAAGAAATAAAGTAGCTGAATTCAAATATTTGAAAAATGATATGTCGTGTATCCAACCATACCTTTCATCTAATAGTGACTCTTTTGGGTAGAGTACCAGTGGCCGGATTCTTTAGCCACTGCAAACTATTTTACTTGTGTAGACCAAAGACTTCAGTTCCTCCACGTCCATAGACAATGCTATAATAGCATATAACTTTATAAGGTCGCTTATAATGATATAAGCAAATAACTATTTATATTAACATGTGCAAGAGTGGAAAAGATTCAAGATCTTAACTCCATCAAAACCCTCCTCATCATATCGAAAACCAACCTTACAAAGATGCAGCATAACAGAACCCTCTCACGAAAGTATTTGAGGACAAACTTCGAACTTGCATTGACAAAAGCTACAGGTCCTCTCTCCAAAACTAAACATAAGCTTTGAGAGCATTAGATAAGTCACTATCATATGGCGAGCGGGACTATTGTTTAAAGGCTTCTACAACTTAGAAATCTTCTTTACTCAAGTTTTAAAAAATTAGATTGATATTTTTTACTTGAAAAGTTATTATATAGCGAAAAGATAATTTTTAGAAGTTATATTTCCCAAACTATTGCAATTGGTAATTTCTCTATTGACTGTGTAGAACGATATCTTAACTCATAGTTTACTGTGCAAATTTGGTCGTGTTTTAGTGTTAAATTTAGATATAGAATGAGTATTTAATTAAATGAAAAACAAAAAATAATTAAAATCTGCCCTTTTTCAGAAAAAATAAATAAATAATTAAAATATATTTGAGCTGAATCTTCACAGAATTAAACAAGCAACCATAAGTCGAATAACAAAATAATTAAATTTTATTTTAAATAATTCTCCATGTATCCTTGGTTTTTCTGTTCTGCGTAATATAGAAATTTGTCTTAACTTTTATTTAACATTCAGAACATGATGTTATGTTATTATATATTGTGTTCATCTTTTAGACTGCAATAGGAAATTATGTAAAGATTATAAGGTGTAGTGAATTTTTTTATCTATTTCACTAGACCTGTACCTGAAATTATGTTTTAATCATAGTATTGCATTTACACTTTAACTTGAATTATCTTCTACATAATAATAGTTGTAAAATGAATATGTTCATTGCAAATAGTTTTAAAAATACTTTCTTTTTATTTCTGGATCTAACATTACAATTATGATCATGTTTGAACGTACACTTATGCAGAAATAATAGTTGAGAAATGAACTTACGTACGGATTAAAACTACTTGAGAAATTAATATTTATTTTTATGAAAATCATTAGATTTCGTTTATTCCTTACCAGTTAGACTATTTTATTTCTAGTTTTACAAAGTTAACAGTTAATTGGAAATTATGTTAAACAATATTTAATTATTAAATGTGTATCACAATTTTTCATTCTTTTTACTCTTTTCTGCCTGCTAGACCTCAACTGTTGGGTTCTAAACTGTTGGGTTCTAAACGAATATTCCTCAAGTATATTGTCTTTTTGACCGGGAGCATGTGGTCAAGTAGTAAAGGGAAGGATTTCCAATGTCACCGTATTTCAGGTTTGATTCATTTATCATGCGAAACTAAGTCACATTTTTTTGATCACTTTAAATAGAGATGGCTACTACTTTTCGGTCTATTTAAATATTCGAAAAAATATCTATATGTGAGCTACACTTCCCATCCAGAGATCAGGTCTCTGTCTTTAATAGACCCGGATTTAATATTTTTTCTACAAAAATCATATTGTCTTTTGTTTTACTTCTATCTTGTATAACTTGATTTGTTTTGCATGTGGGGTAATTTCTTCACTGCTCTTTTATGTGGAGCCAAATGATAGGTTTAAGCAAAGTTTCCTTAGGAATTACATCGAACTATGGAGAAGTTTGCTAAAATTATCTAAAGACTTTATTAAAACGTTTGTAGAGAGAGAGGCTTGACAGATTTGCACTAGCAAACTATGAAGCACTGTCAGAATTGTTTGACAGATTTGCACTACCAAAACCGTACAAGTTGAAGTTTGGTTAAGCTCCGGCAGCGGTTTTCTGATGTGTTGCTGATTGCGAGCACTGTTAGCTTTTTTTGCTTGACATCGTTTTACTTGCCAACCTTATTTCTCAACTAAAGGTATTTTTAACTCTAGTTTATTTTTCACTCTAAAATATAATTTAGAATAAAAGTGGTATTATATTTCATTCTATTATAGAGTGAAAAATAGGTTTATTCCAAATGTAGAGTAAAATTTTTTTATTTTAAAACAAAATACCAACTATAACTATATTATAGAATCTTTATAAATTATTGAAGATGCTTTATCAAGAATCTTTATAACTATATTATAAAGTAAAAAATATATCAAACTATTGAAGATGCTTTAAAAATAATTGTAAGTACAGTGAAATCTCTATAAATTAATAATGTTGGGATTACACCAAAACTATAATTTTTATTAATTTATAAAGATTATTAATATATCGAGATACTAATTAAACCAAAAATTTAATTTAGGACTATAATATTATATTAATTTATAAAGATATTAATTTATAGATTATTAATTTAAAAAAGTTATATTGCAGTTGTAAGTACTTTATGATAGTATAATTTGCTATGTATGATTTGCTGAAAGAGACAACATACAAAAGTAAAATAAATTTGGTAGAATATAAAATAAGTTTCTTTTGTAAATTTCCCACCAAGAGAGAAAGAAAAAAGACTTATTTGTATAGTCGGTCTAAAATAAATTTTCTGCAAAACATGCCTCATAACATGGAAACAAGATCTTCAAAGAAAGCTTCTTTGGAAATTGCCAGAAGAAAATTTGGAAGCCAAACCTTCAGCCATACCCTCAGCATCAAGCTTAACCTTCTGTCTCCCGGCGGAGAGGTCGTTTTCACGGTCCCATGGCTTCCATGGATGGTTCCCCACCCACTCGTCCTTTTCATTTTTCTCTTTGGACGAAGACAAAGACGAAGACAATTTCTTCTTCTTCTTGAGACGGCTTGAAGATGAAGAAGTAGACTCTTCCTTGTGCTTCTCTACCAAAGACTTTGATCTTTTCTCTTTGTTGTACTTGTCCACAAGATCAGCATCTAGGCTTCTTTTCATATTCACCTCTTCATTTGAAGCAAGCGCATTCGCCTTGTTGTACGCCTCTAAGTAGCTGCATTACCGGAAAGAACAATGATATAAGAAAAAAAGAGCTAAGAAACTGCAATCACAAAATCACTGCAACTCGATTGATGAGAGGGTACCCTACTCTCAACCAGTATGCAGAAATAGCCTTACAATCTGCTATGTTCAGTCCTAGGGTAGTCATAGCAGAACTACAGCTAAATACTGAACCTGATAAGATTGAGACAATGTATCTTCAGCTCTATCACAAAACAACCTCTTGAAACAAACAAGTGGTTTGTGTCATAGTGTGTTTCTTACTCTTATCTTTACGAACGCAGCCCTCACCAACTGCATTCTAACCACCTCACTAGAGCTACACTCAGTTCTAGGCTAGTTATAGTAGTCCTATAGCTAAAGTTTGAGTAGTTCAACGTCTTCAAATAGAGAGACTCAATGCGTCACAAGATAACCTCGTGGATCCAAAATGTAGTTTACAAGTGCTGGCGAGAAGTTGAAATATATGTGTATTCTTACTTCATCTTTGCTCTTTCAGCTTTGTCCATAGGAGTATCAGTCCAGGCTGAAGTGTCTCCGCGTCCTTCTCTAGCATTTTTGCTAAATGTCGTGGTCGATTGTTGCACAGGCACCCCGGTCTGCAAACGAAGAACTCCAGATGAGACTGAAAATCTGAAGCCTACAAAGATAGTTAAAAAGCATTTTTGAATTTAAATGTGGGGGGTTCTATCACCTTTCTTTCAGGAGGAAGGGTCGTCATCCACTCGTCTCTTTTAGGTACAGGTTTAACCTCGGTTGCTGCTAGGAGCTCTGCATCGCCTTCCATTGATATGCCTGCACACCAAGAAATACTCCATTACTAATTCATCACATAAAGACAACGAGATTAAAGAGCCTGCATGGCATTGTGAATCATCATTGTCACCTTGGGATCTTCTCCACTGTGCTGCTTCTTGCATTGAGCGTAATTCAGCCTGAGGAACAAGTACACCATGTTTCTTAAGTGATTTACACAGAGTAGATAGAAGCGATCAATTCAGATGGAAAAAATACCTTAAAAGCCTCTTGTTCCTCCTTGAGTTTAATCTTGTCATCCATAGCTTTTCGCTGCAGAACATAATCTATTAGATATAGACGATTTCACCTTTAGGAATACCACATAGAAAGAGATGAATAGAATATATGCTAGCCTAGTGATTCAGCAAGTCTCTGATTCAGAGAGCATAGAAGTTTAGAACCTCACCTTTTCTGGATCTTGTAAGTCTTTGAAAGCTTTATTCAGCAAAACGAAAGCTTCCTGAGCTTGCGGATGAGAGCATTTGTCTGGGTGGACTAAAAGAGACAGTTTCCAATATCTGCACAGCAAAGTTGTCTTAGTTCTTGCATATTATTGGCACATCATATTAGAGATCCCCAATAAGCTATAGCTACATCAGGAAAAATGGCAGAGACCTCAAAGTTGAAAACATAAGTTCCTAAGCGCCTACATCACAACTTATGTGTCGTCTAGAAGCAATGGCAAGATGTCTATACTAATCATGAAACTGATTATTAAGCAAGTTTTTAGGGACTACCAACCATTTTTCTTGATCTAATAATGTACCAGAAACCTACCTCTTCTTCATGCTATCAGCAGCCATATTGTGGTTCACTCCTAAAACATCGTATGGGCTATCAGCTTCAGCTTCCATGATCCGTGTCACCTGCTCATGTGAGGCCTATGAGTTGCCACTCTAGAGAATACAGGGATTGAATTTTTAACGTCAGAAGAAAAGTAAGTAAGAACCTCTTCAAATCGCTCTGCCTCGTTTGACGATGCAACTTCTGCAACAACAGCAGGTGGAGCAGGTCCAATAAAATATGCTGAATCTTCTTCTAGCTCAGCTTCTCTGAAGCATTTTCAAAAGAATCTTTATTAAGAAACGAGTTAACCAAATTAAAAAGTTGATAATCTCTGAAATGTCAGTCGATTAAACGCACCTGAGTTCGGCTTGCGCTTCTGTTAGCTTTGCTGCTGCAGCAAGTAGCTCAGCCGATGGCATTGCAGGTCCAATCACCCTAAAATAAAATTACAACAACATCATGTTTGGTTCTCGATAAAACTTTTTAAGTTTATTAACTCAAAGCGTGAATCACCTTTTCTTTGGACCAGTAACATCATCTGCTCCACGAGTGTTCTCATCTGCTACAGTAGTAGCTGCTTCACTGTTCTTCAAAGGGGCAGAACCATCAAGGTTTTTCTCAACTTCTTCCTCGCCGCCTTTAATTAGATGTCCCACCATATCTAAAGAAGGAGAAGCACCTGGTGGCAACAAAAAGACTCTATCCCCACTTTCCTTTAACTTCAAAGATAGAAACAGCTTCTTCAACCTCTTCTTCAAAGCGATCTCCGAAATACCCTTTATATCAACCGCTTGCCCATCATCTATCATTTTCAAAAGCTACACACAAAACAAAAAAAAAAAGCATAAACGATCCAAAACTTTATGAATCATTAACACAAGGCAATAAGATATCACCATTACCTGTTTCAAATCATTGCCAACGTTAGGAAACTCAATGAGCATCTCCTTTACAACTGTTTCAGGATCATCCTCTTGATCAGACATGGAGTCAGAATCAGACTGAGACTCTGAATCAGACTCGTAGTAGTCACGCTTCTTCTTCTTCTTCGTCGTCCTCTTCTTCCTATCTTTCCTCTTTTTCTCAATCTTCTTCCTCTTCTCTCTCTTCCTTCGCTCGTAACTTCCCTCGTTGCTTCTCCGCCGCTCCTTTTGCTTCCTCCGCCGCTTTCTAGAAGATGAATCGGAGTCATCGGAGCTGTAAGAGGAACAAGAAGACGGAGACGCAGTTTCATCATCCGAATCAGTATCTCTCTTCCTGTGCTTACCCATTTGTTTCAATCCCTGCAAAAATCAGATATCCAAAACCAATCATAAACCCTAGAAATCGAAAATTGATCGTTAAGCCAGTAAATACCTAATTAAGCGACCTAGAATCTAAAAATCGAAACTTGAGACACATACAGAGAGATCATGATACTCCGAATAGCGAATCTGGTTGAATAAGCGGAAGCAAATAAACCCTAGATTCTCCTTTTCAACGATTACATATAAGCTCAGACAATACCTTTGAATCGAGCGACGGCGATAAAGTGGCGCAGATGATCTTCAGTGAAACTTCACGTTTACGCTCTACAGCATTGGAGAGTTTTTTTGTTCTTTTTTTTCCGAAACAACGAAAGCAATGGAGATTATTTGCGAAAAGAAAATATATATATTTCTTTCTCATTCTTCTATACCGTAAATACAATTTGGTTTACACCGAACCAACTAATTGTAGAAACAACTTGCATATTTTAGAATCTCCCCAAACCGGCATAAAAACATAGGAGGATAATAAACGAATGCGGTCCGAGTGAAGATAACCTCCATCTCTCTCTCTCTCTGTAGAATTCTCTCCTACCACTCTCTAGAAACTTCAGCACAAAATTGACCATTGGTGGCCGGGAGTGTATCTAAAACTGGACCGACCCGGCGGTTGGACCGGATTCAACCATAAACCAATCATATAGCCGGGTTGGGTTTAATAATTGGTTCGACTATCAACCAGTCATGTAATCTAATTGAATATCAAAGTTATTAAATTGATAAAAACCACTAAAACTATCAAAAATCTATAAATCATTCGTATGAATATAAAACTAGTTTGTATTTGTAATATTTTATGTGAAAAATTTATTTATATTTAATTATGTACAATATTTAATATTTATTAACTAAAAATATACTAAACCAGATTATTAAACTAGATTTGACCTAGTCAAGCCATATTGAACTGTGACCCAATTCAACTTCCGGTTTGCTTTTAAAAACACAGGTGGCTGGTGGCTCATTATCGTCGTTACCAAAAAGGTTTGGGGAAAAATGATCATATTGATAAAGTTTTGTTGAGAGAGAGACAATACCCTGGGAAGACATTTGAGAGATCGAGATTCAGATGAGATGGACTATCTAGAGTACTTTCAGAGTGACATTCACGCGTCATCACAGTCCATCGGACCCGCTGTGACCTACACGTGTCACCGTCTCCTACCATCGTTCGCCGAGCCACACCGGCAGTCTACCACTGGGAAGCCGCCGCCACATTGTTGCCGCACTTCCGCCGCCACTAGTGATATTCACGGTGAGCCGCCGCCGCCTTGGTCTGCTGCCAGTGACTGGCCGGTCATTGGTGACTCACCGGTGACTCGTGACTAAACTCGTCGATCACTCAAAGCGGTTGGTTTAATACAATTGATTTTTGGTTTGGATAAACAAGACTGGTTATGGGAAACTGATTTGGCTGAAATTTAATCGGGTTTCTTATTGAAATTTATTTTGGTTAGGTTAACCGAGTGTTCTAACTGAAGACAAAAAAGTGCTGGATTTTTAATAATGGCAAAGCGAGCTTGTAAGACTCCAAAAGCACGCTCGACATCTTTTCGGACACCTTCTTGATGGTGAGCAAATAAAGCCGCTTTTGGACCTTGTGGTATTGGAATAGATTGGATAAAAGTTGTCCATTTCGGATAAATACCATCAGTGACATAGTAAGCCAAACAATACTCACTTCCATTGACAGAGAAAGTAACTTGCGAAGCCTGACCATTTATTATGTCATCAAAAACGTGAGCGATCAAGAACATTGATATCATTTAAGGTACATGGAGGTCCAAAAACGCATGCCATATCCATAAATCATACGAAGCAACCGCGTCTAAAACGATTGTGGGTTTAGCCAAACCACGTGAATATTGACCTTTCTAAGCGGTGGGACAATTCTTCCACTCCCAATGCATACAATCGATGTTTCCTATCATCCCGGGAAATCCACGTCGCTCACAATTATGAAGTAGACGTTGAAGATCAGTCGGTGTTGGTCTTTTTAGGTACTCATCGCCAAATAAATTTATTATTCCTTCTACAAAATGTTCCACACATAACCGAGCAGTAGTTTCACCGAGTCAGAGGTATTCGTCAACAGCATTAGCCGCAAAACCATACGCCAAGACACGAATGGCTGCTGTACAATTTTGAAGTGCAGAGAGACTACGCCTTCCGAGAGCATCTTTCTTTTGTCGAAAGTATTCAACTTCATTGGAGAGTCAATCAACGATACGCATGAATAGTAGTGACTTGTTCATTCTAAATCGTCGTCAGAATAGATTTCCAGAATATGTTGGAGTTTCACTGAAATAATCATTCCATAAACGTAGATCGTCTTCTTCACAATTTCTTTCGATATGAACTCGTTTGTTCCTTCTTCCCCTTTCTTCTTGTTGATTGATGGACAAATTTTCTAATATTTGATCAAAATGTTGATCAAAATATTGATCAAAATTTTCATCATCTTTTCCCTCTCCCTCAAACGTGTTATGAGAAGAAGATGCCATATATGTGATCAAAATTTAGTAAGTGTTTTGATTTTTTTTTTGTGAATAATTAGAAGGAGAGAATGAGTCAATGAGAGTTTTAGAAGGAGAGAATAAGTCAGTGGGAGTTTTAGAAAGAGGGAATGAGTCAATGAGAGTTTGTGATGATCACGGAGAGTTTTGGTAAGGAGATGATAACAGAGAGTTTCTGATGAGTTGAAAGAGTGTTTTGTGATTAAGATGAGAAGGAGAAAAGCATTTGTTATATAAGAAGCAACTTGAAATGTTGAATAATAAGCATTTGTTATATAGACATACAACTGCAACTCTTCTTATCACTCGTGACACACAAATACAAACGAAACCAAAAGCATCACTCGTGACTTGAAAAGCACGCATACAAACCAATTAAGACAGCTTGTGACACTAAACTACAAAGAACATGTGACACTATCAGACAAACATCACAATGTGACTTGAGTCACACTAAACTACAAACAGCTTGTGACACTAAACTACACAACTCGTGCAGACTTCTCTAGCTTAATGACACCATCTCCTGAAGACATGAAGCCTTTGTCGTGGAAGCCTTTGTCTCTCAAGCATACTATAGTGTGTATATTTCAAATGGTCCTGCAATCATATACATGTAAATGCATCAGTGAACAACTCGACTATATATATAGACCAGAAACAGAACATAAACATTTCACATTAACACTGAAGCAATATTTCACATTAACACTGAAGCACTATTTCATATTAACATTGAAGCAATATTTCACATTAACATTGAAACAATATTTCACATACACCGAAAACAAATAGACCAGAAACAGACCAGAAACAGAACATAAACATATCATAAAACCGAAGACAGTTAGACCAAAGACACTCGTTTAACCCAACATATCTGAAATTAGCTTATTATTTAGAGCTTCTTCATATTCAGTTAGAGAATCTTTCTTGGCAATGAGCCTGTCAAGCAAACTCATCTTCGAAAGTCTCTCCTTCGCTGCCAAGTCTCTCTCTTTAATAGACCACATGGTCTGAAACTCAGAGGCTGACAGGTGATCTGCGATGCTTCTCTTACCAGAGGCTCTTTTGGCTGCCTTAACGCCAGGAGGTCGGTTGGTTGGTTCATCACCGAGGTTGGAAGTTGCTTGAGAGCTTTCTGATTGTGCTCCATCATCACACTTTCTTTTCTTACCACTTTCAACTTATTCCCATTTCTGGTCATTCCTCAGCTCCTCCCAAGCATGGTGAAGATTAAATTTAATCTTCTGATCGTCGTAGAAGATTTTATGTGCCATTTTTACAGTATCATCCTCGCTCTGACCACTTGTTCTCTGTCTTGTTGCAACCGCATAGGTTCCACAAAACTTGGATACAAGATCGTTCATCTTCTACCACCTTTGCTTACACTGAATGACTGATCGCGTTTCACCTCTTGCCACCTTTGGACTTGCTGCGAAGTACGCTGCAATGCGTTGCCAGAAAGCACCTGCTTTCTGCTCGTTGCCAACCACAGGGTCCTTGCTAGTGTTTACCATGCGCTAATGAGGACTAGATCAGCTTGAAGGAATGGATGTTGGTGACTGTTAAGGAAGGAATGGATCTTGTTGACTGTTCAAAAGTTCAACAAAATTGATGGACTGACTATATGGATTCGTAGAATCCATATCCTAAAATGTCAGAGAATAGAGAAGGCGGAAGAAATGTGTTTCACGAGGAATAAAAGAGAAGAAGAAGACTGTTTTAAAAGATGAAAATGAAAGAAACAAAGCACCGGGCTTAATAGAGGAAAAGAGAAGAAGAAGATCAAGTTAGATACGGGTCTTTTAATTGCATTTACTCTTTGAGTTTAGTTGAGTTGAGATGAGTAGACATCTATCTAACTTATTTATTACTACCACACAGTCCTAATGTAACACTAAAAGCAGCATTCATCGAAGCAATTACTACCACACAGTCCTAACTATATGGATTCGTAGAATCCATATCCTAAAATGTCAGAGAATAGAGAAGGCAGAAGAAATGTGTTTCACGAGGAATAAAAGAGAAGAAGAAGACTGTTTTAAAAGATGAAAATGAAAGAAACAAAGCACCGAGCTTAATAGAGGAAAAGAGAAGAAGAAGATCAAGTTAGATATGGGTCTTTTAATTGCATTTACTCTTTGAGTTTAGTTGAGTTGAGATGAGTAGACATCTATCTAACTTATTTATTACTACCACACAGTCATAATGTAACACTAAAAGCAGCATTCATCGAAGCAATTACTACCACACAGTCCTAACTATAACAAGCATTTATTTAACCTAACTACTATCCATACGAAAGCAATTAGTAAAAAGTAAGCGAATGAGAAGCTGCACTAACCTCACCGAGAGTCTTTTCTAGTGGTTGCTTCTTGAAGTTACAGGAGGAGGAGCTTCAGTAGAGAACTCAAAGCCTGTGAGGCAGAAGGAGTCCATAGAATGACAAAAGTCCCTGCCATAGTTAACAACACAAACTGTAATCAACACAAACTATAATTAATCTTTCAATCAACACAAACTGTAATGAATCTTACAAGTTATTTTACAATCAACACAAACCGTAATTAATCTTTCAACAACATCCTAGTTCATACGCCTTCACAGATCATAACAGAACACTAGTGTGAAGATTAATGTCAGTGTATCCTTATGACTTTTTAACTAAACAATCAGACAAAACCCACTAAACATGTAATCAATTTCGATCAAATACCAAAACTTTACAACCACCTACAAAACTAGAAACCTTAATCGCCTATAGTCCAAGAAAACCTAATAGATATACCCTCTCAAACCATGCAGATAAGATCGAATGTAGCTTAATTAAGCAGAAGCAGAGATGTATCTAATACTGAATCAACGATGGATGGGGATTACCTTAATGATACAGGTCTTCACCAGCGCTGCGTTCACCACACAGAGAGTGTAGTCTTCGGTGGTGGGTTTCGATCGGTTTCTAACAGAGAAGACGATGACGACCGAGAGAGTAGTCGTCAGTGGTGGGTTTCGATTGATTTATGACGGAGAAGACGATGAGGAAAGAGACAATAGTCGTCCGTGGTGGTTTTGATCGTTCTTCTGATGGAGAAGACCACAGCCGCCGCAGGAGACGCCGTGAGGAGAGTCATCGTCTGTCGCAGTTTCGATCATCGTTTTGATCGCCTCCATTGGGTCAGAGAAAACAAGAAACCGACACAAATGAGAGAAAGAAAGAAAGAAAAGAAAAAAAGAAAAAAAATACAACGCTTCCCATGCTGACACATGGAAAAAAAACCCACTTTAAAAACGCTCTCACAACACCTTCCTTAAGGATCGGTTATGGACATTTTATTTTGTTTTGAATTAATTAAATGGGTAATTACCCTTTAAAACTCAGTTAAGGTGCTGCGATAATCATGGTCTTATATACTAAAACATAAGTCACCCAACCAATAATAATTTTCCACATAGTTTAAGAAAAAAATATTTAATAAAATCAAATAAAATAGAAAAAGGAAGTGACTAAACCTTATGCATTACGTGTGTTTTTGAATATTTACCAAAAGTAAATATTTTCTTAGTCCACCTCTCCATCGGCTCTTTTTTTTGTCTAACTCGGTTCTTTTTTTAAGAACCTACGATCACCATTAAGAGCACGTTAAAATAATTACCTCTATTCAACTATTTATACTTGTGTAAGATAATTCTATGACCGCTTAATGCTTTTTTAACAAAAAAAAAGAAAGGAAAAACATGTTATATTTGTTGTGATATCGATTATATGAAGTCTTGTTCACAAAATTTACTTGTACTTGGTCTCCAAGCTAAACTCTCATCTTGTATCTTCTTATAAAGAGTTCATTATTCATGGAATATGACACAAAAATTCTCCCTTGTCTTCTCTACTTGCAACAAAACACAATATCTCTTCTCTAATCCACAAACCTGAAAGAACAAAGCTCTTTTACAAAAAAATAAAACTGATAAGAGCATGTAGTACTTCTTTTCTGATATAAATAGGTAAATATACCATGGCCAGACTGACTACGGCTATTATTTATGAAACTTCTGCAATGCATTCTTCGACAATCTAAAGGTTATAGTTCTTTTCAAAATCCTATAATCTGAAATGAGGTAAAATGGATATATCGAAATTTTTCCGTCTCTTAATATACTGTTCAAATATCTCTATTTTATCTTTTTGTAGTCTTTCCATAATCAAAGAAATAGTATCCATGAGCTAAAAAAATACTGATTGACTGATGCAATTTTAAAAATGTGAAAAGAGCAAAAAATTTCACACGCTGAGAAAACTATCAACACAAAAAAAAAAGAGAAAAAGTCTAAGATAGTATCAAACCAAGTTTTTGTCACAAAATAGCATCATAAGGAAGAAAATGACCAAAACAAGTTTTATTGAAGGGTAAATATACATTTATAACATTTGAGTTAATTAATCTAAGACTTAGTGTTTAGAGTTAAGGGGTGAACTTTTAAAAATATGTTCAAATTTTTAAAAATTAAAAATTAAAATTAAAATTTTCAAAACAAAAATATACTATTTTGGTCATTTTATTTTTTGAATGCTATTTTATGATAAAAACTTAAAAATGATATTTGAGAGATTTATCCCAAAAAATATAGGTATAAATATTCTATTTTACTAACCTTTTTAGTGGAGCTTTAAGTACCGTATTTTTGCATGGTTTACAATATTTTTAGTTGATATTTTTTTGGCACAAATAAAATAGAAGTCATGATGATACCACCTATATAATATTATTAAATTTTTGTGAATTAAGTTGAAAAGTTATTTGACAAGTGCATATTTCTTTGTTTATTTTCCAAACAAACTGTTATAAGAATATGTATAAATAGAGACACTAGAGTCAAATTCATTTTTATAATTAGAAAATATAATATCTTAACAAAAAATTTATAATTTATATTTTACACCAGTGTTTTCTAATGAAATTGGAATTTACGAATATCTGCAACCCAGATTTTTTTTTGTTAAAGATCTGCAACCCAGATTAGAAGAAATCTCGAGAGTTGGAATCCATAACTGATTTTTTGGACAAAAAATTCCAACTGATTTTCCATACTATAGTTGAAGTATGTATTTTTAGAAGTAAATGGTTCTAGTGTAGATGGTTTGTATTTATAGAGAAAATATATATCAATTCTATGATGGAGCTGAAATCTGAGTGTTTTTTTTGTTTAAACTAAATATCAACTTAATTTAAGCACATCTGTCAGGAGTGTGTGTATATATAGTTACATACATGATACATGTGTTGGCTTCTGCATATATAAGCATAATGATGAAACAAACCTTGGCACCTTGCAACCAAGTAACTGAATTAAATATTTAAAGTGAATTTGAAAAGATATATCATTAATCACTTTGTCCGTTTAAGAAAATATAGGAAAATGCTATAACCATGAATCAGAAAATAAAATTTGCTACAAATTATACATTTTAACATAATAAATTTATCATTTTATTTACCCGTACACAGTAGGGAAATAATACAAGTATCTCTATATTTAAAGTTGCATTTTCTACCTTCTCCCGCTGCCACATCACTCTGGAGAGAATGGGGTTTTGTGTCATGTGTCGTCTAGCTTTTCTATTCTCGAAAACTATCTGAAATACATTTGGGCTTATTTGGACCTAAGCATGAATGCATCTCAAATGGCTCAGATCAATCATTTTCCGAGTAGGAGGCGTCGTTGTTGTGACGATCGATGTTCACCCCACCTTCTCTCAACAGTCGCCGGTGTAACGGTTTAGGCAGCATTCAATCAAAGTAATTAACTTTTTCATTAACGTCATTGATATACACCTTCCACTACATCGATGTCAATACAACCCATATGTCCTTCATGATTTTGATTCTACAGCTATAAATACTGGAGTTTTTATCATTGATATGCATCGTTTTCACCCTATCAATTATTCTAATTCTTAGAGAACCACAGTACAGGGATGGAAACCTCCTACGTCTAATCCCCGACTTGAAAGCCGATCGCTGTAATGATACTGTCGAGGTTCGTTTGTTTAGGTTTTGGGAGACCCTTAATGTGACTTCTCCTCCTCGACAAGAAGAGCAGCTCTATCGAATAAATCAGAGTTTCAAACCCTCATTTCATCACGGAGAATCATTAGACATGCAGATCCAAAAACAACATTATTGACGGAGAGACAAAGACATGAGAGATCTAAGATGAGAAAAAGCCTAAAATAGCACAAAACAAGTTTTTGTCACAAAATAGCATCACAAGGAAGAAAATGACCAAAAGAAGTTTTATTGAAGGGTAAATATGCATTTATAACTCTTGGATTAATTAATCTAAGAGTTAGGGGGTGGGTTTTAGGAATGTGTTCAAATTTTTAAAAATAAAAAAAAATATTAAAATTTTCAAAACAAAAAGTGCTATTTTGGTCATTTTATTTTTTGAGTGCTATTTTGTGACAAAAACTTAAAAAATGCTATTTGAGAGATTTGCCCTATAATCATTAAAAATTTACTTTTCATGTATTTAATACATTTAATCATTCAAAAAAATACTTTTGCAGTATTTCCTAATTCATACAGTATCTAATTATTTGATTACTCACTAGGAATAAACATAAGCCTAATCCCAAACACAAATCTTACAAATACAAGTATTTTTCTTTTTTGGTTTTATGACTGTTTATGATTTGCTTAATATGAGAACTCAGCAACGTTTTATAATATACCATCTACTGCCACGCTAGCAATTGGGGGTGATTGTGAAAATTTTGCCTGTTTATAAAAGTTGGCTTTTAGTATTCTGACTGTTAATAAAAGTTGGCTTTTAAAATCGTGGTTTTAGAAATAAAAATCATAAATTGGAATTTTAAGAAACCAATTCACAATATGTACAAACAGTTATGTTGGCTTTGAGATATTTAAGGATGATTTTTAAGACTTTAGAAAGGCATATAATTAACTTTAAAGACTTTAGGATTGACTTTAAGCTTTCACAATTTCTAAAAGTCAAATCCCCAATCGAAGTCTTGAGTCTTTGATGAAGTTCGTTCATATTGTACTTTTTAGTTTTGATATAACAATGAGTTCTTACACAATGTTGACTGGCGGATGTATTAATTTACTATACATGGGAGGAGTCGGAAAGAAAGGAAATATATAGCACACTAGAGTAATCTCAGCCGTAAACACTTGATCAGAAGGTTATCAAGGAATAGAGTTTGAAATATTCAATTGTAACCTTGTAGGCTCCATGACAAAACTTGAAGCAACATCAATACCTGCTCGAGCTTCAACAACAGCTTTTTGGAGCTCGACGTTAACAAGGTATAAGAACATATCTTTTTGAGAACCACATGGTGATGCTCTTGAAGTCTCGCCACGTTTTATTTGGCAGCAACCCAAAGCCTCATTCAGTAGCTTCAGCTTCTCGACGGCTCGACGTCGCTGCCTCAAAATGATATTGAGAGCAAAAACAAACGACACTGAAAGAGTATTTAATTGTAAAAAGAATTATTATGCTTCTACAAACACTCATGCATAGTATCTGATTTGACAAAAGAAGAGAGAATATTGAAGAAACATTTATGTTAAACATAAGTAAAACTCCACGTGAAATTCACGCGGACAAACTACTAGCAAAATTAGCATATACAAAGAATTAATTTTGCTCAACATACAACAATCTATCATTGATTTTCAGTTACCATCGATAACCAACCATCAATAATTTTAATGACTCAACAACTGAAGACATAAAATTCATGTTAACATACCATGACATAAAACACTTCCAACTGAACCATGTTTATTCAAGAGACAATCAGTATATGATGAAATTACTAACAGCCAAAAACAATAACATAACTAATGGATGGATCGAAAAATATTATTCTCTTTCAACATATTCTCATTTTATATTTTTGAACATACTTTGTTTACTAAGATCATAAAACAAATAGTAAATTCATTTAGAAAAAAAATATATGAACCCGGCGCGTAGCGCCGGAATACCACCAGTATATATATATATAATTCAACTTACACTGGATATTATAGAATATCCATAATCTCTTCTACCTCATGTATTTCAAGAAAAGTATTACATGCTTACTTTTCCTTTGCTATCAGTCTTTGCATGTGATAGTCAATTATATGTTTGAATGAGCATTTCAAAAGCAAGACCAATATTAACACTGACGGTCCGAAATAAAGTACATTAAGGTAATAAGGTTAGAATTTGTGAGGATCCATGGCTCCCAACAACACCAGCAAGACTTCATATAGTGCTAGTCGTTCATCCTATGTTGTTAGTAAGTAATTTCATTCACGGTGAGAAAAAAACGATGAAATGATGAAATGCTGCCAACCTTAGTAGAACCAGAGGATTTTCTTTTAATTCAGTTTTGACCATGAGCCATGCAAGATAACATGAAGTTTATTGTTGGAGCTACATGAAGAATAGTCAATTAACATTTAAATCTAGATACTGGGTGGAAATAAATATTCTCAATAAATAATATGCAACTATGCATATAGAGACAAGTGTAACTAAGTGTCATATCTTTTACTGGAAGATAAAAGCACCATAAAATATATATGGCAGATTATAACTTGTTACGTGGCTATTACTTATAATCTCAACAATAACGATATATGATGTGATAATCACTTTCTTAGATGTGGAGCTCTGGATGAATCCATGTTACATACGATTTTTGAATGTCATCCCCCCCCCAACGCCCCTGCGACCATTCAAACATGTTCATTATTGACAACACCATCATGTCCTTCAACTTTTCCAATATCTAGCGTGTACACAACTTTGGATTACCTGTTTTGGAAGAAAAGTGAACTTCAAGATTTGGAAGAAGATAGAGACTATTACCCATAGACAATCTGGTTTCTTTAGAAACTTAGAAATAATAAATTATTTACGAAATGTCAACAGAAACCCTTTGGAAATTGTTACACACTGAAGGAGATTAAATGTATATGGTTAATGGTTATTAGAGAAATAATTCACGTTTTTACAAAAAGAGAAATAATAATTCACGTTATACAGGTTCTGCATAAATTTTTAAATTCTCATCATGAACATTCAACTCTTAGGAACAAGAAATCTGACTAATATAATCTCGTCACTACATGCAGAAGTGGAAACTATTTATGAAAAATGGATTGTATTACTCGATACTTGATATGTCAGCGTTTTAGAATAGAATGCAAAGATTTGATAACAATGATTCAGTGTCCAGAATATTAGCATGATTTCTCAATGGAGCTGGAGAAGTTTTCAAAATCAAATTAGAGAGGTTATAATGAGGTTTCTATTGATTAGATTTTCTCCCGCGATAATTTAACGAAGATTTTTAGCTAAATATGCTTGAACATTTTATAGGAATTTTTTTTGGTTGGTTGTTTTATTCTGATCTAGTTACAAAATTCTAATGTGAGTAATAAATAACTCTAATTCACAAGCCAAAAAATTTACAACTACAATTCATGCTCAGCTAAATTCTATAATAATAAAATTTCTACAGTTACTATTCTACCAATCAAACAAATCGGAAAAAAAATTGTTACAGTATTTGTTTTTGAAAATACAACAATTCTTTTTCCTCCGAAACACCATAAGCTAATTTAGGAATCCTGGAAAACTTTTTTTCTAAAATAATGTCCAAAACTTAATAATAAGATTTCATAAAACATCTAAATTAAGTAAATGTTTACTTTCTGGTATTTGTTTCTGATTTTACGGCTAAAAACTGCGTCAATACAACTTTATAAATCAATTAATAATTATATATTAAAGAGAACTTAAATTGTCTGAACCCCTTATATATATATTCATCACCTTGAAACTCATCTCTATAGACTCTTTCATTTTCTGTTTTTCTTTTTTTTCTACAAACATTTTCATTTGTTCAAATCCATTTGCTCCTTCGGTCACAGATCTCCTCCATGGCTCCTATTGCTGTTGGTAATGCTCTACCAGACGGAAAAATTTTCCTCTTTGACGAGAACGATCAGCTCCAGACTGTCTCTGTTCACTCTCTCTTGGCTGGTAAAAAGGTCATTCTCTTTGGTGTCCCCGGTGCTTTCACTTCCACCTGCAGGTAAAATCTATAAAGTATAGACATTTCTTTTTCATGTAATTGATGTTAAGCTAATGGATCCTTTGTTTTGATATTTTGTAAAAATATTTATCTTTCCCTTTTCCATGAATTAGCTTGCAGCATGTGCCTAGTTTCATTGAGAAAGCGGAACAGCTGAAAGCGAAAGGTGTCAATGAGATCATTTGTTATGGCAGTAAGTGTTAGATATATTTCTATATATGTCTTGTCGGTTCTTGGGTAAGAATCTGTGATATTTATGTATGTTTGGTTGGGTAAGTATTTATAAGACATCATTTGCATGGATTTTGTTGCAGTGAATGATCCATATGTGATGAAAGCATGGGGAAATACATTCCCAGAGAACAAGATTGTTAAGTTTGTCTCAGACGGCTCAGGAGAATACACAAAGCTTCTTGGACTCGAGCTTGACCTTAAGGACAAGGGTCTTGGTATTAGGACAAAGAGATTTGCTATGTTGCTCGATAACCTCAAGGTAACTGTCGCCAACATTGAAACAGGTGGCGAGTTCACGGTTTCCAGCGCCGAGGATATCCTCAAGGCTCTCTAAGAAATTACCATCTGAATTTAGAGGATCTCTAGCCTGATTTGCAGAATAAGAAGTTGCCATAATAAATTGGTTTAATATTATTTATTTCCTCTCTTTTATTATAATAATGTACTTGGTTTGGGTTGTTTTCTTTAAGTTTGATTTATGAAGAGTTCAAGTGGTTCACCTTTAGATGCATTCCAAATACAACCATTTTGATGTGGGCTCCAAATGATATGAAAGTTTACCTTAAATTTAAATGTACCAATGTGTGACACCCTCAATCATAGCTGGTCGGAAAAGATAGTCGATGTTCCCCAAAAACTGACCCGAGGTTCCAGAATACTTCCGAACGCTTTTGACTAGCAACTCGAGAACACCAACACTCTTATCGGTTATCATTTTACAATTTTTAGTGCGACCGATTAATACCCAATAGTTAGTTCATCGACATAACTCCTCATTTATAAATAGATTTTATACAGTGAAACATCTTATAACCCATTTATAGTTTTATAGTATTATACAGCAAAATACATTGCAAGGACAACAAAATACTACCAGTAGTTTGGTCATTATTTCAGTTCAAAAGTAGAGGTCTCTTGAGTAGAAGTCTCTTGACTATTGGTCACATGCATACAAAAACGAAACATGACTAACCACTTTACTTAGTGAATCTAGATCCAACAACACATTCAATCATAAACCCAAGCAAACATCAAAATGCCCAAGTATGATCATCTTAGTAGTATTATTATATTTTAATATATAATCCATCATTGTGAATCTCATCTTAAATATCACTTCTACGACACTTGTCATTCAGATCTTACTCATAAGCCTCTGGAAGAATCATAGTCTCTACCAAACAGGTCAAAACTCAATACAAATTTTCGTCGACCATATTAATCTCAAATGGTTCGAACATTTCTAGCTAATACAATAAATCAGTAATTATAATTTGTGGCATAGAAAAACTGGATAACAGAAATCGATTCTTTTACTCGTTATGGAACATAGATATCCTACTTATCATATAACTCCACGTGGCAACTTCTCCATCTTCTTGTACCATAGCCTAATCTTATTGAAATCTAGGGCTGAGAATTTTATCCGTTAAATTTGATTCGATAAGTTATTCGTTCTGATTCCATCCAAAAATACTAGATATCCATAAAATTCCGAAACAAAACAAATAATAAAAATCAATATTCGTTAAAATCGAAGCAAATCACAAATATTAAAATTTTGAAAGCGGATATCCGATCCGATCCGTCAGGATATCCGATCCGATCCGTCAGTATACAAATATATATATCTTGATTCACTATTTCTTTTAATTTTTATCTAATATATCATGAAATGATATATTTTACAAAATAAATTTGTATCAAATTTTTAAGATTATTTGTACTAATTAAAACATATGAGATATATGTAAGTTTTCGTAAATATCCGCAAATATATATTTATTTTTCGGATATTCGTTTTTCGAATATCCGTATTTTTCCGAGGCAAAAAAAATCGAAAAATTAGATATTCGTAACATACTGAACAAAACACGAATATCCTCAAAAAACCCGGATATCCGAAAACAAGAACACAAGATAAACCTTTTATTCTCTACCCTCGATCTTTCCTCATCAACAAATCTCCACCGTCCGTTTTTTATTCCCAAAATCTTACCTTCTTCTTCTCCTCTCGTTTTTGAGAAACTGCAAATCACTCTCTTCTCTCCTCTCTCTACCTACCCTCTAGAATGGCGTCTCTTCAGCAAACTATGTTCTCTCTGCAATCGAAACTTCCACCTTCTTCTTTTCAAATCGCGAAATCCCTTCCTATTCGAAGAACAGCCTTACCACTCCGAATCAGTGGCGGAAACGCGGCGGGAGCGAGAATGTCAGCTACAGCAGCGGGAAGTTACGCAACGGCTCTCGCAGACGTTGCGAAGAAGAACGATACTCTCGAATCAACGAGTGCAGACATCGAAAAGCTAGAGAAAGTATTCTCAGATCCACAGGTGCTCAACTTCTTCGCCAACCCAACCGTGGAGCTCGAGAAGAAGCGTCTCGTGATCGACGAGATCGTGAAATCGTCGTCTCTCCAGAGCCGCCACACCTCGAATTTCCTCAACATCTTGGTGGATGCGAATCGGATCGACATAGTGACGGACATCGTGAAGGAGTTCGAGATGGTGTACAACAAGATAACGGATACGCAGTTGGCGGAGGTTAGATCGGTGGTGAAACTGGAGGAGCCGCAACTTGCTCAGATCGCGAAACAGGTTCGGAAGTTGACCGGAGCGAAGAACGTGAGGGTTAAGACGATTCTTGATCCGAGCCTTGTCGCTGGGTTCACGATTAGGTATGGTGATTCCGGGTCGAAGCTTATTGATATGAGTGTGAAGAAGCAGCTTGAGGATATCGCTGCTCAGCTAGAACTCGGCGAGATTCAGTTAGCTGCTTGAAAAATTTGTATTGAGAATCGCTTTTTGTTGTGCTGGTTGTTAATTCTTTCTCTCTTCTTGTTCTTTTTCTCCATCGATCATCAACTTGATATGTATACAGTTACAATATAATTATAAGACCATCTCCATCGGAGCCTTTAATGGGGTTTATAGCCCAGACTCTTAACCAAATTGGACTAAAAAAGTAATTAAAATAAATGGGCTGTTAAGAGGTGCCTCTAAAATAGCAGTCTGAAGAGGTGAGTCCTTAATGACGTCACAAGTCGAAACGCCGTCGTTTTGGCGTTGGTTTCGTAAAGGAAAGAAAAAAAAATTCATTGACGCGATAGAGAGAAAACGAAAAGCATCGTAGGCGAAAAATTGGCGATTCTGGATCGTGACAAAATCTGAGATAAATGGTAACGAAAATCATTTATTCTTGTTGTTTATGGTTTTCATCTTCTTACATGGTGTTTTCCCCTCGTTTTTGTGTTCGATTTTGGGTATAAAATCGATTTGGGGATCTATTTGAAATTAGGATTTGGTCAACCTGAACTGAGGTGTTCCTTGGACTGCAGGGACCTGGAACAGTTCGAGAAAAGCAGGATAAAGAGAGGAACGAACTTCGTGATCTTGTACTATCAATATCACTACTAGACTCAATACCATATTTTACGGTGTCACTGCCTAATAAGTTGTATCCAATGTTTTCATCTCAGGTTGGAAAAAATCTTCATGTTCTAGGACAGATCGAAGGAGTTGACCTTGAGATGTACAAAGAGACTGTTCTTCCTAGGGTCTTAGAGCAGGTTCGACAGCTCATTTTTGCATCTATCACCAGTTTCATTTTGTTATAAATGATATACTTATATTTCTGGATAATCTATTAAATCGGCAAAACCTTGAACAGGTCGTCAACTGTAAAGATGAGCTGGCTCAGTATTATCTGATGGAGTGCATCATCCAAGTCTTTCCTGATGAGTATCATTTGCAGACTCTTGAGACCTTATTGGCTGCTTGTACCCAACTGATGGTGGGTACGCTTACAATCAAGATTTTTCTCTTTCCTAATCTCCAATGCAATTTTATGTTATCTAAAATGGTCGGGTGGCTGCTTATAAGTGTTCTCATGCTTCCATTATCTCTTGAACTACTCTTGTTGCCATTCACTATTCTTGTTGTTTGCTAGTATTTGGGGGTAGATTCTTGCTTAGTTTTTGGTGACTAGGATTTTAGCTTACCAGTTAGAAGTTTTTGAAAGGCCTTTGATCTCTTGCAATTTGACTAAAATTACAAAACTGTGAGTAGGGAATCTCGACAAAGAGCACTTTTTTTTGTTTTGTTTTCATGCTCAGCACTTTTGCCGCTTGAATCTTTTACCCTTTTTGTTCCTCTCTGACCTTAATAACAACTTCTCAGCCAACAGTCGACACCAAAATAGTGTTAACTCAATTGATGGACCGCTTTTCAAATTATGCTGCCTCAAGTCCAGATGTAAGTGTTTATTGTGCTATTTTCTTGCCTTTTGAATTTTGTTCAATGTTACTGAGATGCGTCTCCTATTCATTACATCTGGGCAGGTGTTACACGAATTTTTGCAAGCGGAAGCTTTTGTTAAATTGAACAATGCAATGTTACTGAGATGTCTCCTAATTATTGTATGATCCTAATTATTGTATGTTTAATATTTGTTTTTTCAATAATCATAATTTTATGTTTCATAATTTTAATAATATTATTTTATTTCAATGAGGTACAAAAAAAAAATTCATAAGAACCTCATTTTGAATTTCACCAATGGACATATAAATACTTGAAACTCCTTAACTTTTAAAAATTAATTCAATTAATTCAGGAAAATTGCTTAAAACCCCACTAAGGAGGTTCAGCAATGGAGTTGCTCTAATAACTTCAGGTTAATTTCAATTAATTCGGTAGGTTCAAAGCTAAAGTTCACTTTCGAGTTATGATTTATTACTGTCCACTGAAACAAAGTTCTAGTTTAAGGAGCAAGCTACATGGAGTTGGGAGCTTTTTGAAAGTGTTAAAGCTATCTACTACATGAACTATAAGGCAAGACAAAACAGAAATTTTCTTTACAAAAAATATAATAGATTAATCTTTTTAAAGCATTTAAATTTGATTTAATTCGATTTTTTCAACAAGACGCTCTTTGATTTGTTGCACTAGTTTCTCTTGTTTAACAAAGTCGTACAAAGCCCTTGAACCTCTCAAATCCTTGAGTGTTTTGTTTCCTCTTACTTCTTTTTGGACAAAATTCTTAAGTGTTTTGTTTCCTTTACAAGATCACACAAAGCTATTTTGCTAAAAGCTCTCATAATATGTTAAATGCGTACAAGCTTTGGATAGATATAGGTGCCAGACGGGCCAACCCACGTCCAGCTGGACTGTCCTGCAGCGAGTCAGTTTGCTATTCAGACAATGCGGGTTAGTCCACCGTAGGTTGCAGCCCGAAAACTCATGTCCAAACCCGCCCTGTCTAGTCCACCTGGTTCACGGGTTGACCCGTGGGTTACCTTTTCGTTTTGTTCATGCATATGGGGTTATATTACATAGTTTACATCATCTAAGAAGTGCCTGATTCGTTTCAGTGTGACAATTACCTGAACAACATAAAACGTCGAAACTACATTGTTAGAAGTCTCAAACATTCAAAGGAATGCAGACACAAAAAGAGGAAGCCTGGAAAATATCTATAAGACTAACAATAGGACACAGACCCCTACAATGGAAACATAAACAAGTAATGATATTGCAGGAGTATGAGTTAGTATCTTACAATATACAACGTCATAATGGTACTTATGGTTTCTGCAACAGGCATTTTCAACAAATCTGCATTTTTAACAAAACAGTAAAAGCCAAGTGGTAACAATGACAGTAGACTATAAACAAGATAAGAATGAACGAGACATGTATCTCTGAGCATGGTGGAGATTTACCATCACAACAGCTGCCTCTACATTGACGATGTGCAGTCTCAATCTCTGGCATTTCCTTTCACACACTGACTCTTGATGACAATGAACCTATTCTAAATTATGTTCCAAGAAAAAACTTTTCATCAACAATTGCTTTGACTATAAAACAAGATGACATCCACAAAAATACATGACTCGATAAAATAATAAAATAATATTTTTATAAAAAAAATTATTTAAATATATAGTTCCACTAAAATCATAAACTAATAATATATACATATATATATATATATATATATATATATATATATATAAACAAAACATTATATTATTTATTTTATATGTATAATGAAATTCATCTCTATTTTTCTTAACGTTTCAATAAATTTTGATAATATTTAGTAAAAAACTATATCTAACACATTTAAATTCTATGAAATACATATTGTATACACCAAATAGTATAACAAAACAATACAAATTGATTTTTGAAATTTTATTAATATATATACGACAAAATCAAACATTTATCTTATATTAAAATAGAAAAATCTAAAAAAAGTAAACTAATAACTGTATAAATTAATAAACTTTCATAATCTCAATATTATAATTTATAGAGTTTTTACTGTATAAACAATCATCCCTTTAATGATACTTTAGGGTAAACAATCCGAGGCTACTTTATATTAAGGACCTGACTGGTTCAAACGCAGCGGTTGCGGTTGATGGAGTTTGCGGATACAGATGTTTGCAGTTGCAAGCTTGATTTAGGAGATGTTATTCAATAGAGTAATTTAATAGAATTGAATGTAATTTAAATCCAGACCTAAATCTAGTGTTATTGGATTGAGTATTTGCTAGATAGAATTTAAATCTATTAAAATCTCCTGTTATTCAATATTTTTAGATGTTTTTAGAATTCAGTTATGATGGATTTTAATGGAATTCATTGTATCTTTGTAACTAAAACAAATCCTACCTTTTTTATGAATATTTTGAAGGAAAGGGGACAGGATATTTTTTCCATCGAAGTACTTGCATACTTAAATTCCAATACTTGTTTTCAATTCTATGATTCAATTCTATGGTTCAAACGCAGCGGTTGCGGTTGATGGAGTTTGCGGATACAGATGTTTGCAGTTGCAAGCTTGATTTAGCATTTTATGTGACTGACACAAAATTTTAAAATGGTTGCGTTAGGAGGATATTTGTCACTAGTTGATTATGAGATATTGAAACGGTTTAATAATAAATTACTAATATAAACATATTATAACATTATAAAAACATAAAAAGATACTATTGTGATAAAATATAATAATAATAATAATAATTAATATAATATAATTAATAATAATGTTATGTTTATTTACTTAATTTTTTAATTAGTTGAAAGTTATAATTTTTTTAAAAAATTTATATTACAACTTTTAAATTTCGTTTTTATATGAGTATATTTTTTATATATGTATCATATTTTAAACTTTTTTTAATGAATAATTAGTTTATTTTTTTTATAAAACAAATTATGATATTGTTTGTGAATTTAAATTAATAAATAAAATGTGTATATATTTTTATTTATAATATTTATATTTTTAAATTTTAATTTAAAGTCTTAAAATATTTTTTTATCTATCCGCAACCGCAAACGTTAATTGAAACCAGTTTTAGAACGTTTTGAAACGATTATTTTGAAATTGCGTAAACTACTTACCAATACAGAATGAATTGAAACGGAAGCCATCCGGTTGACGGTACGCCTAAACGGTATAAAAGTTAGATCTTCTCAATCTGAAACCGGGTCGGTATAGGAATCGGGTGACCATCCTCGGGTTCCCGCTCTGTTTCCACACCAAACTCTTCTTCAGACCCCGCGACTCGTGGCTGCGAGCCTAATCTGATAGATGGAGACCGCCAGACTCATCACAATTTCAGACCTAGTCAACGAAGGCCGTGCCATCACCGGTGCATCGTCCCTATCCTATTCATCGTCTCCTCACAGTAGAAACCCTCAATCACGTCCCGATTCGAAATTTCTCGCACCGCTGAACTACCCGGCGGTTATCGACGGGACGCTAGCTCTTCCATCCGAAACCCTAAAATGTCCGAATCGCTACTGCTTTCGATTCACAGACGGCGTCTCGACCATCTGCTGCGATATCATCGGTTTCGAAACTCGCGCGATTGGGAGTAAGATTCGTCTTCTTTCTTGGAATTTCATTCCTTTGAAGAATCATCATCGCAGCGGCGGTGGGGTTTTGGAGATTATCAAGTGGAGATTCGTGGACGACGATACTGTTGACTTGCTTTCTCGGTGGTGTTCGCTTCCATTGGTTAGCTCAGTAGTACAGAATGGCGGTGGTAAGTCACGGTATAGCGTCCGTGGTGTGTTGGAGTCTGTTAGCCCTGTGTCTCTTGTTCCTGATGCTTCCTTAAACCTTCCTGTGAAGGGTTTTTTAGTAAAGGTAATGGCTTGTGAGTGTAGACGGAAGGATGTGTTGGATTCGATTGATTGTAGTCACTCTTTTGACAAGTCAGTCTTCGTTTACTTCTGCGGTTCTGTGGCTGCCACTTGGCACCCTGCCATGGTCAAGTTAGTTGGAAGAAACATTGCTCTCTCGGGGATGAAGAAGAAGTTGGTGTATATAAGCAAATGTGATGATTCTCTCTTGGTGTTTGTGACCACTGAGAACTCTGTTCTTCATTCGCCTTGGCTTTCTAAGAAAGATGAAGTTTTGAAAAGTGTTGTTGATGATGGGCGAGGTAACTGCGGTTCGTACCTTGGATTTGTCAACGGCTTGTACATGAAAGGGAAGCTTGTTGAGCTGGATGATAATGTCTGGCTTTTATTGACGGATCAGATACATAACAGATCACACAGTATTCGAACTGGTTCCCTTGTAAGAAAGTTCCTTCTTGCTCTAAGTTTAGCGTGTGCTTCTTATTGTTTGACTGTTTCTCTGTGCTGTTTGAGATCTTTGATTGTTTGACTTGCTTTGCTTAGTGCAGATTTTTGTCAGAAATGTTCATTTTGTGAATACCAAATTTTCTTGGGGAAAAGTGCTTATACTTGGGGCATGTTTTAAGACCAGCATCACAGTTGAGAAATTTTCACCGTTTGAAACGAGGTATGGTTTTGTTATAAACCAGTGAATCATGGTTGCTTTCTCATGTCTGGAGATTTATTCAGCTGGTCCTTCAGTTGTCTTGTAGATTCATGTTTGCAGACATCTCTGAGCCGATTCGTTCAGTCTTTGTCCTTTCCTGCAAGATTTTGGTATTTTTTTTCTTTCTGATGGTTGGAGCAATATATTATGCGATTTCATTCTAGTTTATGCCTCACACTGATAGCTGCAAAACGATGTATCATAGGACACTACTCGTCAGTTCATGCTTCCAGAACTTTGACAGAATGCCATCAGACAAGGAAAGCTTGAGATCATGCCAGGTAAGTAACTGAATGCAGGCTTGGTTCTGTACTTTTAGTGTGGCCTTTCTCGCTGTTATCTATTCCCTTTCTCATTTTTATGAGGTTTATCAGGAGGATGAACTGACAAAGATGTATGCAGAGTCACGAATACCACCATCCATGTTTAAACCTAGGGTAAATTGGTATATTGAAAATTTAACAATTATATATATAGCTTTTTATGCTCTTCTTAGGGTAATAATCACATGCCCATCAGTTTGATTGTATCCAAAACTTTGAATTTCTCAGTGCGGACTTTTTACTGAATTCTGCATGCATGAATCTTGCGGATGCAATAGTGAAGCTCGTGATTGCAACCTAAAACTGGTAAGTCTTTTCATTTGTAGACCATGATTAGACTGGAACAGGTTTAGTGGCATGATTATCTTATAATATAAGTTCCATCCTTTTTCGACAAACAGGTCATGCCTATCTCAAGTTTTGTCCACCATTACAAGGTCTTGCTGGATGAATTGCTTTCTCGGATTAGTAAGGATGACACCCAGTTTATTGCTAGTAATTGCTTAAGTCATCCATCTTCAATTCGGAAAGGATACGGTCATACAAATGTGAAGATTCTAAAAAGTGAAGATATTGGTGTTATCTTGCTTGGAAGATTGAAGGTATACTACTCGTACTGTGCATATATTGTGCCATCGGTTCGTTTGAAACGTTGTTCTTAATTTATTGAGATATCGGTGTCAACTTGTCAACTTGATAGGGTGAATATCTTTACTCAGTATCTACATAACAAGGTTTCTGTTTTTCTCTGTTTGTACACTTGTTTAGCTGTGACGTTACTCCTTTATATAGATTTCAGCTTCTGGAATACTACAGTTGCAAGACAGAACTAGCCGAATTGATGTTCTGATGTCAGACCTTCTAAGTGATAGAAATTCCTGCAGGATTTATGAGGTTAGTTATGTACTCCAAACTGCATTTGAAAATTCTGAACTCGTTATATTCAATCTTATCTTTTCCTCACTATAGGTTTCTGATTATGATCTCATTATGGAAATACCTGAATCAATGCCCCACATCCCGTTTCTTCAAAGGCCACTTCACCATAAAATTTTGGTTGATCCCACTTCATTGGCCAGAGACAACACCTTGACAGTGCCATTTTCTCTATCGTTTGGTGCTGCAAGCTGTAGAAATGTTCTCGTCGATCAGTCTATTGACTGGATGCATGATCTCAATGAGTTCAAAGGGGGAAGGTTTCACTTATTTAGGGTGACCCATAAATTTCCAATTCTCAAAAAAGTATGCTCTTATATCTCAAAGGCAATCTCCATATTGTCACAGTTGTTTATTTGTTTTGATTCAAGAAAGAGAAGCTGTTGTTTATGCTACTAACTTCAAATGACGACCTTAACATTTATAATTATTGAACTTGCACCAGGATTTTCCAGGAATGCCTGACTGCACCAGTGTTTTCATCGAAGCTGTAATAATTCCATGGGAACTCATTTGCACTGTTACCGAAGAAGACGCAGCGGCTGATGAAAGCAAGACCTCCCGAGAAGAACATCCACGTAAGAGATGTAAAATTAATAATTCATTAGGGAGGGAAAGAGTATTGTCTGTACCGCATGAGATTTCCTGCGACATTACCATCCGATGTTCAAGTAGTCACTGTTTGACCATAGCAGCAACTCTGTCTAATTTAAAGGAAAAGAAAAGTGGTAACATGAGCAGTCTGAAGCGTGTGCTGTTAGAATTCATACCTGAATGCAAAAATTATAATGTAAGTATTGCTTTGTTATTAACAATAACATTGGTTCTCGTAAAACATGCATGCTGCACAAATAACTGATTATTTAAATTAAATGATGCTTTTGCATTGTTACGGCAGGGGTTGCAGATTGGCGGTTACTATTTGATGAAGCATGACGTTGACGATCCTTTTTGTTTTGGACGGTCTAGCATATCTAACAATGATAAAATCAATATTAGACCCGAATCACGTTTATGGAGTCTGGAACTTTCTTTTGGTGAAGTTTTAACCCATGATGGATCTATGGATGTATATCCTCTGGTGTCTTCTCAACCATCTCCTGCGGTGGAACAACGAGGATTTTCTTGTCCACAACGTTTTTCAGATGTTTCGCTTCTTCTCCCTTATGATGCAAAAATTCTCTTCTCAGCATATCTTAAGGACTTGGACGAACTTAATAAGCCAGTCCTAGGTGGAAAAGATAGAGATAATACTCAGGAAGAGATTACAATGCATGCAGAGCCGTCTCAACCACCTATTTCCAACAGCTTGTTTCCTGAGGGAAACCTAGCGACTTTCAGAGGTGATGTAGTAGCAGTTGATGATGTTGACTCCAGTGTCATCAGCAGCTATTGCATTCATGTTCGAGTCGGTTATCAAATTGTGAGTGCATATTATACTCTTTTGTCTGTGCTTTCTGTATTCTTGCAACTTTCCTTACCGATGTGTTTCAGGTGAAGATTTTTGGTCCGCTTAGAAGGCACTCATATCTAATTGGATTTGGCCCTGGGGTGAATGCAACATTCTACCGGATTCTTGGAACTAGGTATTATACCTAAATAACAGCCTTTGATAAATTAGATTTTCAATAAGCTACGAACTCATATCTAGTCTCTTGCTTTATTGTTTCTGTAGAGAGGAAAACAAGTTTCTATTGTCATCAGCATCTTTTGTCAAAATTAACTCACGAAAGGCATTGGATGGTCCAGCTTTAGACGAAGTGATTCATCAAACTGCTATGGGTCTGCCTAAAATTAGACCTCAGGAATCCTCAGGATACAAGGATAACCGGCAAATTAACTTTGTCTGCAAGGTAATCTTGTGGTGGTTGCTTTCTAGTTTCACTCATGTGTATTGTCTTAAAGTCTCCTTGCTTGTATTCTTCTTTACATATTATTTGATGCAACAGGTTCTTTCAGTTCATCTTCTTGTTCTCCAAGCGCGATCTGATGATCCTGCAGAAAGAAAATGTGGGGAAAATATTGATATACCGCTTGCAGGATTTGTGGTAGGTAAGTCACACTTGCTATTACCAGAAAGAGAACATCGAGCCTAATTAATTGTAACATCCGCGTTTTGTTTTCTTATACATTCTCAAATCACCATCTTATAAATTATCCTAACTTATATGACTGATCATTGATATAACTGCTATTTCTTAGAGTTTCTCTCAATCTCCAACATGCACGACATACATACGTTCAGTATGTGCATAACATTTTTCTACGAGCTTCTCAGTAAGCCCTATGTATGTGTGTAATACTGAAGGGCAGAAATATATAAAGTTGTGTACCAGAGACTACATTTGTGCTTGCATCATCTTGTCTTACTGAAAGGATACTTCAGATTCATTTTATGCTCCTGAGTAGCCGTTTTGAAACTTGAGAACGTGTCAATTGATAAATTGGTTAATAATATATGCGTGTGTACTAGATACACCTTACTACCCATTGTTTCTCCTTATTCACGAGTTTCACTCTTCCTTATTCAGATGATGGATCATCAACTTATCTTTGCTGGACGAGTGGGGAAAGAGCGTTTACATTTCTTAGGCTGCACGAAGAAATGCCTGAAAACGACATTGATGTGGACCAGTGGATCAGAAGCGACAGCAGCCGGAGCACAACAGCTTACCATCTTGAAAAAATAGTTTGCGTTCACAAGAGAATAGTGATTAAGGTCAATGGATCACAGAATGATGCACTCTTTCAATACGTCACCATTGATGTTGCTTCACAACAACTTCTCGCGGAGTCTGAGGAGGAGTTCCTCAAGTTGTTGATACTAAATGCCACTAGCGGCCCCATATGGGTACGTTCGACCTCCTTAATTTGATTGCGTTTTCATTGTCGAAGTTTCTCTCAGGTCGGAGATTGTTTATTTCCTCGTCTATCTTCGTTATTCTGGTTTAAGCAGGATGTTAAGGCGAGCTCAATGGACATGAATATGATTCAGCATGTGGAGAGAGAACAGTGTGTGGAGATGGATGCTTTAGGGCTTACTCGGCGGAACGTTTGGGGCGATGAAATATGTCAAGTGGATACGTTGGTCCGAGCTTGGAGCTTACTCCAAGGTTTGCTAATTACGTGATCATGATTTTTTGGGACAATGAATTATCCCGAAAGTAATTCTTTTTAGTTTAGTTTTTATGGTTTAATTCATTTTTGTCAATGTTCATTTATTTACTAGTAAATGTAAGGTGAAAACAATGAAGATGATTGCGAGAAGATCTAGAAACAAAAAGAATTTTAAAATTGAGGATAATAGTGAAAATCAATATTACTAAATTGAAAAATTCTTGGGTTCATCTCTAATCAATCAAAAATTAGCTTATTAAATATAATATTTTTCATACTGGTGGTGTACGGCTTGCGGTGTACGGCCCTCTTTCCTTGCTCCTCTCTGTCTCTATCTTTCTCCGCCTCTCCGCCTTTCTGTCTGTCCGCTTCTTCGCCTCTCCGTCTCTCCCCCTTTTCGCCTCTCCATCTCTGTCTCTCCGCCTCCACCTCTCTGCCTTCAGCAAAGTTTTGTTCTCAAAATATTGACTCTTTTTAACAACATGGAGCAGAGAATACTTTGACATATTATCTATGTTCTCCTTTTCAAAGATCACAATATCACCATCATAGCCATCCTCATCAACTTCAACTGCTTCTGGCGTTTCTTTCTTTTTCTTCCTTTGCGTCTCAGCAAACACATGAGCTGACTCGTTCCTTTTGTGTGGGAACCGAAATTCGCACCGTCAATATTTCGTATAAATAAGGAAACTAGGAAAACCCTAATTTCCTAGAAGGTCCCGAATTTCTAAGAAACCACACGTCAAGCAATCAGAACACGACAAAAACGGAAAATAAAAATAAAAATCGTAAAAAGAGAGCAAGAATGATTTTATTCCGAATCTGCGTATGAACGTGACAACAACAGGACAACGTGCTTCGGCTACGAGAGCTGTCAGCGAGATCTAGTTCTAATACCCGAAGGTGGCTAAACCTAGTTGAGTCGTGAATTGCGGAGAACGGCTATACGGATAGTCGTGAATTGCGGAGAACGACTATATGGATAGTCGAGAATGCATAGTTTTACGTCGTATCGTCGTTTCGGAAGACTTTGGACGTCTCGGAGAATGATCGATGCACGAACGCTCGATCGCTATAGCGACCGAACTTTGTCCGCAGCTCGGTCGCTATAGCGACCGAGATCTATCCGCAGATCGGTCGCTATAGCGACCGAGCTCTGTTCGACCGAGCTCTGTTCGGAGCTCGGTCGCTATAGCGACCGAGCTGTAATCGAAGCTCGGTCGCTATAGCGACCGAGCGCAGTCTCGTGATCCGTTCGCTATAGCAGCCGAGCTCTTATCTGTGACCCGATCGCCATCGCGATCGGGTTTGTGCCGTGGATTATGGTCCGTTGTCCGAACGTTTGGAACCATCGCGAAGCTACGATTCTCTTAGGATGCTTGTTTGCGGATGTTCGGACCTTTGATAACAATGTTCCGTTTGATTTAAGAAATCGTTTTCTTTCTTAAATCGTAAATTTCTGAAGCCGTTGATTAAGAAATCGTCTTATTTAAGAAATTGTTGATTAAGAAATCGTCGTTTTAAAGAATCTTTCTCTTAAAACAAGATTTTTCCGTAAATTTTTCGTATAAGTTTTTCTTTTCCGAAAAACCGTAAAAAATTTCTAAGTAAATATTTTTTAACGGAAATTTGGATGGCAACTTTGCCTTGTCCGATTTCGACCCCAACAGTTAGCCCCCCAGTGCGGTAGAATCGTGGGCTGATGAGATTCTGTCGTATGGTTTGCCGAGTTTAGCCGAGTTTTTAGGCCAAGTTGGTATCCAAAAGTCCGAACTTGAATAGTAAATCCTGAAGTTTATAAAAGAGGGGGTAACTCTTTCATTTTTACTCACCCATCTTTCATAAGATTTTCTTTGAAGAATCCTCTCAAGAAACTTTTTTTTTTTTTAGAAAGATAATCTTTCAACAAAATGTCAAAGTTGTTTAGAAGCGGAAAGAAGTCTTCTTAGAAGAAGACTACCGAGTAAGCGGGGGCCCACTGTTCTTTTTCTCGAGACGCTTCGGAAGTTTGCCGGAGTCCTGGACGCGGTTGAGTTCCGGATTCCTAAGGTCGGAGAAAGCGTCGACCATCCTCCGGAAGGCTACTTCACGTGTTACGAGGCCGTTCTGACGCGCTATCGTATTTGGTTTCCTATTCCTGAGATTATTGTCCGCGTACTGGACCGTTTTCAGGTCTCGTTAAACAAGCTGAACCCTATGAGTTTCGAGATCCTTATCGGTCTCGTAATTCTGAGTTACGAGCGCGGCGTATCCCTCACTACCGACCATTTTGAGGCACTTCTGCGGATACAATACAACAAGGAGTCGGCCTCCTGGCAACTGACTCCTCGTACCATAATGCTGGTAGTAAGGGGAACTGTTTCCAATTTTAACAATTGGAGACGATTTTTCTTCTACGTCCGACTCAACGCTGCGTCCGTCGCGGAGGAATTTATTCCGATGTTCCGGACGGTTCCAAATCCCCTTCCATACATCAGCATGGTCCATCCCTGGCCTAGGGACATTATGGAGGTGAGGGACGCGCTTAGGAGCGGTGATCATTGGTGGACCAGTTTTACCCGTTAGAGGGTTCGGAAGGCGATCCGATTGGTTCACTTTGACTTCGAGGCGGAAGGTGAGATTGATTTTGCTCCTGTTGAGCATCTCCCAGAGCGTGTTCCGGTCGAGAGATCGCCTGAGTTGCTGCGGAAAAATAAAGACATCGAGGTCGAGGATCACGACTTTCCCGCCGACGATTCTCCACTTCCAGGATGGGATCCGTCTCTAGGCTTTGGCGATGGGAGCGGTTCGAGCGATGCGCAAATTCCCAATTTTGACGACTTCTTTTCCGGTCATCCTGATCATCCTAATCCGTTCCCCTTTGTGGAGGAAACACAGAGGCCCGAAGTATTGGCGGAGACTTCTCGCGTGGTAAACGGGGTTAGTTTCTACTTCTTCTTATATTCTCCTTATTATCCGATCGTATTTTTATTTTCGTAAAAAATAAAAATTCTATTTTTGAATTTCGCAGGCGATGAACCATCTTGGCTCGGCGTTGGTGGATAGCCAGAGAGAATCGAGGATTTGACTCTTCAAAGCGGAGAAGAACACGAATGACTTGGCGCGACTCCAGGAGGAGACCTTAGAGGAGAACTTAAGGGCGGCCGCCGATCATGCTAGAGAGATTCGCCGAGCGAGGAGGCAGGCCAAGCGGGAGATTGCCGCCGAGATGCAGAATCGGGCGACGCGTTTCAAAGAGGAGTATTACAATCTCCGGGCGGCCGATGCTGCAATAGGCGATTTTCGCGAGTGTCGCGGATCGGTCGGAGCTCTCACAAGGACTCACCAGAGGGATTATGTTTACAAAGAGGAGTTGAGCCTCATGCAGGGTGGCATGAAGGACAATGTTCACGCCGAGTCGCTTGTTCCCCCCATCGAGAAAAGGATCCCTGTTTCTCCTGACACGGTGGAGGTCTCGACCGAAGCGGAGGGAGGTGAGGATGAGGTGACTTATCCGACGGAGTTCGGAACTTCGTCGTCAGATGATTTTATCCTTTACTGAATTTGTCGGGAAAATGTTTTCCTTTATCTTTGTATTTCCGTGGCCAAGTGTGGCCGTTTTATCTGTTTATGCCGCGACCGTAGTAGGTTGCGTAATTTTATGTATTTCGGGACTGGCCTTTTAAGGCTTTGAATCCTTGTCATCTTTGCGCGGCTTTTTATAAATATGAAGTAAGTTTTTCGATGTTATGATTTGATTTAAACTTTCGCCAAGTGTAGAGGGCATAATGCGAGTAGTCACTTCGTATTCTAACTCTTAATTCATCACTTGGTCTGTATGCTACTTTTTAGCGAGCGTTTTAGGTGTAAGCGATAAGAGACATGTTTTGGGATCTCGTATTTAATACTATGTCCGTGAGATGTTAAATGCCAGCAAGACCGGGCTTAGGGAAAGATCTAGGTTTACTCTCAGCTTCAAGGCTATGCGATGACTGTCGGCTTTCGTTTTGCCTGTTTGTGATTTTGACCTGATTCGTACCGTTTTAAAATCCGCGAAGTGTTATCGACTTATACGATTTGTCTGGGTACGAACCGAGCGACTTCCTTTGCGAAGTGCTAGACGAAATTTCGATTTTCTTGTATAGCGCGCTATGGTATCCTGGTCGGATGTAAGAGGATCTCGTGAAAAGATCTGACTATGAATTTGTTTAAGTGAAACGTTTCTTTATTTGCCCGTCGGGGCCAATCGACGGGGTTTGTTTTCGTTTTTTAAAGTCACGGAGGGACTATTTTAATGGTTGTTTTAAAGTCGCGGGCGGACTATTCTGATTAAATATTTAAAGTCGCGGATGGACTATTTTGACGAATGATACGAACTAAATATCTTCAGTAAAACTGCGACGTCTCGCATTTTCTTGAGGATACGTTTTTCGTTTTCTGGAATGTTTAAGAATCAATAGATTGAGAAAGAGAGTTTTATTGAAAAAGTTTCAAAAATTTCGAATACAAGTACGGGTAATTTTTTTTTTGTTTTGTGGGAGTATACGAGTATACGCACCCACTCCCCCCCCCCCCTTTTGGCGAGGGGGATAGCTGAACTCGCCGGGTTTCGACGGGCTGCCTACGTACCTCTTTTGAGGATCAAGCCATCTCGTAGTTCTGTTTGCGCCGCGAGTGTGTTTACTCGTCGGTTAGTTTTTCGTCGACCGCTTTAGTCGCGGGGTCGACGTTTTTCTCGGGATTTTTCTCTTCCCTTTGAGTTGTGATGTTGTCTTTGGAGTCGAGGATGGTTCCGATCTCCGAATCTGCTTCTGCATAAGGCGTCGCTGTGCCCTTTGTCGGGGCATCTTAACTTATGTGTCGCTGTGCCCTTTCTCTTCCCTTTGAGTTGGGTTCGCTTGCGTTTAACCGTGGAGGTCGTCGTTATCTGCCTTAACTTATGCTCCGCTAGGAAACAAAGTCGCGACTGGTTTTGACAACCCCAGATTGCGGCAACTCCAGTCCTGGTTGGGAATTTGACGCCCAAGTGATAAGTCGAGAGAACGGCCTTCATGGCGTTTAGCCATGGTGTTCCCATAATCGCGTTGTACATAGCCGGGCTATCTACCACCGCGAAGTGAACTATCTTGGTGACATTTTTTGCTATGACGGGTAGTTGGATAGATCCCAGGGTCATGGATGTTTGTCCGGAGAAACCCATGAGCGGTTTTGGTACCGGAGTTACTTCTCCGAGTTTAACGCCCATCCTTCTTAGGGTATCGCGGAAGATTAGGTTTACCGTGCTTCCGGTGTCGATGAGTATTCTTGCGACTTCGAGATCTCTTATTACGAGATCAATGACCAAGGGGTCGCAGTGAGGCTGGTCGATTCCGCAAGCCTCTTCTTCCGTGAACGTGATCGAGGCGTTCTGCCCGTCTCGAGGAGGAGACCGTGGGGGATTCTTCGCAGTTGACTCAGCTTTCCGTTGGTAGGCTTTGATGGCCGAGACCGAGTCCTTGCAGTACTGGGATCCTCCCATGATCATGTTCACCCTCCTGCGGGAGTTATCATTCCCCATATCGTCCGGTCTTCTCTCGCGTTTTTCTCCGGCCTGATATCTCGGCGACGAGTTTTCCGCGGGAGGATTCTTATTGGTTTTTTGCGGACGATCGGAGTCGAGGATTAAATCCTTGACGCTGGTTACTCCAGAGAGTTCTCCAGCAAGCAGCTTCGCGGCAAGCCTTGCCCCTACGACTTTGCAGTTAGCCGTGGAGTGACCTTCGGTCTGATGGAACTCGCAGTAGATGTTCTGCCCTGCTCCGTATTGACCGCGTAGTTGTGTGCGCCTTGGAGTTTTTCCCCCTCGTGATGGACGTACTTGTCGTTACGAGAGGTTTTCTTCTTCGACTTCGGATCCATGTCTTTTGAAGAGTTCCTTGCCGGCTTATGTTTTTGCGACATGACTTTCGTCTCTTCTTCGATCATTATGTAATCCGAGGCTTTGTGGAGGGCGTCCTGGATTGTGCAAGGTTTTTCGAGCGTTATCCACTTTCTGAACTTCGACTTGTACCAGAGCGCCTTCCTGAGCGCGTCAATTGCGACTTTGTCGCTGATTCCGCTGACATTCGCCATGATCAGTTTGAAACGGCTTATGAACTCTCGGAGGGACTCGCCCTCTTCCTGGGTTAAGCTCCAGAGATCGACATCGGAAGTTTCTCTATCGATGAACATAGAGTATGTGAGGAGGAATTCCGATGCGAGTTGGCGAAAGCTTCCGATGGAGTTTCGCTTCAACCGGGAGAACCATTCGAGTGCTGCACCTTCGAGATTTTCGACGAACAGGCGACAGTAACCAGTGTCTTTCTCGCTTTCTCTAAGCCTGGCTCTTCCCATAGTGATATGGAACGCCTGGAGATGCGTCTTTGGGTCAGTCGTACCGTTGTACATTGGTATCTTAGGCTTCCCCGGATTAGACACCTTAGTCTGGGAGATCCGCGCGGTGAAGGGCGTTTTACGGGCCACCTCGAGCCACCTGTCGATTTCTAGGGCAGCATTCGTGGCGTGGTGGATCTGCGATTTCACACAGCCCTTACTTCCGCGGCAGTCTTGGTGATGTAATCGCGGAGATCTCGTATGTCGGGATCCTCTCCAGTGGTTTTCCGAGCTTGTCGGCGTTCGCGGCGAGCAATCTCGGTTTGCCTTTCGGCAAGTTCTTCCTGTTCGACCCAATAGATGTTTTCCTCTTCTTCCATCATGGGTTTGTCGAACAGAGACTTCTCTCGAGCCGAACGGCTGCGGGTTCTCCTTGGATGGACGTCAGCGTCTTCGTCGGAGTCATCGCTGTGATCCAAGTCGATACGCTCGACTTCATCCACCTCAGTGTCCTTTTCGGACGGCAGAGGTTTTTCCGAGTTGCCTTTTGCGACAGGGGATGTTTCGCTAGGGTTTTGTCCGGAAGGACGTTCCTGCGAAGTTCCAGGCCTATCGTGTGGGGTCGCGAACTCGAGTCTCCTACCGCGGAGTTTCGTGGCTCCGAGAGGGAGGACTGCGCGGGGTCTTGCCGTTAAGGTTTGAACCTGTTTGGTCAGGGTTCCCACGAGTTTATCCTGCTCTTCCAACCTCTTTTCGTAGGCGGAAAGCAGCTTCTTGAACTCTTCGAGCGACGCGGCGTTAGCAGGTGCGTCGGCCGCGGAAACTTCCGCCGCGGGAGTGTTCAAGGCGTCCTTGGGTGCTCCGTTTAAAGGAGTTTGCAAGTTTGCTGAATCGTAGTTTGTCATGTCTGGTTGAGCGTGAGCTGGTCGTGAGTAAGATTGATCTGTACCCCCCCTCCTTCTAGAGCCAAACTGTGGGAACCAAAAATCGCACCGTCAATATTTCGTATAAATAAGGAAACTAGGAAAACCCTAATTTCCCAGAAGGTCCCGGATTTTTGAGAAACCACACGTCAAACAATAAGAACACGGCAATAACGGAAAATAAAAATAAAAATCGGTAAAAGAGAGCAAGAAGGATTTTATTCCGAATCTGCGTATGAGCGTGACAACAACATGACAACGTGCTTCGGCTACGAGAGCTGTCGGCGAGATCCTAGTTCTAATACCCGAAGGTGGCTAAACCTAGTTGAGTCGCAGCTCGAAAAATAAAAACGGAAAGTTGCCTAAATTGCTCTAAGTGCTAAGTTGCTCTGGAAAAGGTGATGCCTCTATGCCTCTCGCCTTGAACTCCTATATACTCCCTCCAAGGTCGGTTCACGCTTCCCCCTTTTGCCCTTAAGCCGTCATAATCGAAAAAATGGGAATATTTCATTTTTTCCGATCTTCATGATTATCTGCGGAAAGTTTTATTTTTTTCGCGGAAACTGATGCTTATCCTCCAAGCATAAACCGTCATAAGGTTTATGGGTTTTTAAGAAATCGCAAGTGGGCCTCGAATCAAGTTTAGGACCTCTTTGGGCCGTATTTTTGATTTGAGACTTTTTTACGATTTCTCCGATAAGGTTAAGTTTCCGCGGTTTTGTCGTAAACCAAACGGACGATTCCATTTGATCGAAAGATCAAGAAACGGATAGTCGTGAATTGCGGAGAACGGCTATACGGATAGTCGAGAATGCATAGTTTTACGTCATATCATCGTTTCGGAAGACTTTGGACGTCTCGGAGAATGATCGATGCACGAACGCTCGATCGCTATAGCGACCGAACTTTTTCCGCAGCTCGGTCGCTATAGCGACTGAGCGCAGTCTCGTGATCCGTTCGCTATAACAACTGAGCTCTTATCCGTGACCCGATCGCCATCGCGATCAGGTTTGTGCCGTGGATTATGGTCCGTTGCCCGAATGTTTGGAACCATCGCGAAGCTACGATTCTCTTAGGATGCTTGTTTGCGGATGTTCGGACCTTTGATAACAATGTTCCGTTTGATTTAAGAAATCGTTTTCTTTCTTAAATCGTAAATTTCTCAAGCCGTTGATTAAGAAATCGTCTTATTTAAGAAATCGTTGATTAAGAAATCGTCGTTTTAAAGAGTCGTTCTCTTAAAACAAGATTTTTCCATAAATTTTTCGTATAAGTTTTTCTTTTCCGAAAAACCGTAAAAAAAATTCTAAGTAAATAATTTTTAACGGAAATTTGGATGCCAACTTTGCCTTGTCCGATTTCGACCCCAACATTCTGTTCAACGAGTTGCTCTCCTCTTCATCAGCACTTGAATCAGCAGGCGACTTGTTAAGATCAAAGTCTGCTTCATTCGGATTCTGAGCCTTGGCTTTAGATGTTACACACAACTGAGTAGAAACATTCTTTTCAACATAGCCAACAAAATTCTTAAGCTGTCGATCGTTTGCAATTATCACAGGTGGGGAAATTGATGTATTGATCAACTCAGTAGGTAGATAACTGAACTCCAAATCGGCTAAGCTATCTTCTTCCATATCAAAATCCTCCACAACCATTCTTTTTAAATCCTCTAAAGTAGAATTTGATTCCAATAACTGTAGCTTATCCCCTTTGTCATCAGCAGAAAAAACCCATCCAGTAGCTGCACCTAATTTCCAAACACAACATCTGGTATAAATATGCATCATAGAGAACAAGAGTTTGTGAAAAAAATCAAAAGAAAAGCAATGGAGAAACCATATATTGATGAAGAAGAAAGGTGAGAATAGTTTTTTTTTAACTTTTGACAAGTAAAATCGAAAATAACACGTTTTAGGAAGTTAGAATATTTATAGGAGATTTTTAGAGAATTTCCTTAACTGATACTTTCATTAATTTTCCGTAGAAAGTGTCTTCTAAAAGTTTAGAAGATTGAGAAAAATCCAGAACACGCTTTCTATTTTTAGTAGACGTAAGAGTACATTTTAGAAAACACATTCCGCGAAATTTAAAATACTTAATAAAAGTAGAAGATGCATCCGGACGAAAAGTAGATAGTTTTACGATTAATAGAATGCGCCCACTTATTTAGAAATTTAGTAAATAGTAGAATGTATGTTATAAAAATAGTAGATGAACATGTTTATTTTAGAAATCGTTTTCTATTATACCATTTTCCGTAGCAAGCACATTCTACCTTTAGTAGAACGTATTTTCAAATTTTTATTTATCAATTTTTTGAAAAAAAATACCAGCTTATGTATATAGGTGTTTTATTAATTGTTTATATTTTTAATATTTTTTTTGATTTACAAAATTATTTATTTTATTAGTTTTCAGAAATACAAAGAGTAAAAATAAGAAAAATTGGACAAAAAAATATTTATACCAAAAGAACAACATCCTTGTTTTTTTTGTTCTCTAGTGGCAATTTGCCCTTTTTTATAAGAGCTCAAACAACATTTCAAGACCAGCAGATTAAATATATTTAACTATGTAATAAACAATACAAATTAATACATGCTCTACAACTGAGATTGAGAACATTACCGTATTAAACTTTAATAAAAAACATTCGGTTCAAGTGAAACAATAATCTATAAAACACTAAATTTTTTTTTACCATCTAATTTGATTTTTTTGATATACCGAAGTACAAACATAGTTACAGAATCGTATACAAAGCAATGAGATACAATATATTATATAAACAAAAATATACAACATATGCTGAAGACAACTTATTTGTAGAAGTGAAGATTGACGTTGTTTTCTTTTGCAGTAAGCCTTACACGCTAACAAAATATGTGATCTGTTATTTTCCTTCTCCAGAATTCTTCTTTCTCTGATATGATAGGCATGCCACTTTAGCATTTTACTTTTCCATATCACACAATAAAAACTGATTGTATCCAGAGCATGCTGTGAAACATTGACACGGTACCACTGTGCTCTTTGTATTAAAATAGACTCCATACTACACCTTTTGTAACTTCGGTAGACTGATGATTAGTCTTCTGTTTACCCATACGCACAAATTTTCTCTGATGGATGTCAATCGAAACCGTTGACAAGGCCATTTGTAACAAGCGCTGATTTCTCTCTGCAAACTTAGTTTCCTCATGCACAAAAGTTATTCTCTGTACTCTAAAGTTAGATTTTGACGGTGAGTGACGCACGATGGAAACGATGTCATAGTCTCGAGGCCAAGGTGCCTTAAGAAATTATGCGTCTCTCCAAGAATGACTAGAAGAGGAAACTAAACATCGTGCAACAAGTGCTCGAGTAAAGTGTCGACGAAACCACGAAGATTGGCCGGAAATACACCGACAGATCCAACTTGATTTGCCGGAAGAAGATTCTCTGTAATGGAGAAAATCAAATCTTCCATTCGACGAGATCGCTTCAAAACTCTGTCCCATGATTCCAGAAATGAACAAAGGAAAATCAAACCCATGTCAATTACCGACATAAGAGGCGGTGATTGGGGGTAAACAAAGAGAGTAACGTCTTTGAATGGGTGAATAAAAGCATCGATTGAAGATGAATCCAATTGTGGATAGTAGAATCAAACAATTCATTGGTTTGTTGTGGAAGGAAAATATAAAACAAAAAACAAAAAAGAAACCGGCGGTCGGAACCGCCGGTGATGCGCGCAAAGATGAAAAGGTGTGTTGAATACGGTCGCCTTTTTTGTCGCTCAGAGAGAAAGTTTATTTTTTTTTGTCGATATAAAACACCAAATTTAAGATATTTACCAAAACACAAAACACATATTTTTGGATAGCAACACATAAATAAAAATAAAAACAGGATTTACACAATAGACTATATTTATTCTACTAAAATAGAAACATGACCTATTGATAAATGTTATGTCTAACTATTTCTTTCATTTATTTAAAGGACTACTTTATCAAATTAAAATAATATTAAATAGAAATATAATTACGAAAACTCAAATATGAAATTAGAATTTTCAAAAAAGTTAAAACAAATAATATATCTGTTCTTTGAAATGCCTAGTCAGAATCTAGTATATGAAATAAAGGAACCGCTAAAAATACAGACATGACCAGTTCTTTTTGGTATTAAAACCTACCCCAAACACTTCTGAAAATTGCCTCAAATTGAAGTTTTTATGTTTACCACATTGTTGATACCATTGTTCATGTTTACCACCACTAAAGAAACATTTTCAAAAATATATTCTTCATTAAAAGGTAAAAGACTTCTATATTCCTTACTCTATATACATAATAATAATTATTTAAATAAATAAAAAACAATTTTTTTATAAAAAAAATTATGTTTCAGATTATACATTTTCAAATTCGATTTTTATAAACTTTTTTGATTTTTTCAAACGTTTTTTACCAAATTTGTTTTTCAAATTTTCTTTTTGAAATTCAAAAATTAATTTTGGAACTATTTTTCATTTTTTAAAACAATTTTGATCAATTATTTATATATTTATTAGAAGAACAATACTTAGATTCACCTCTAAAGTGAACCTTTAAATTCACCTCTAGAATTTACGGTTTGGGTTTAGGGTCTAGGATTTGAGTTTAGATTTAAAATTTAGGGTATATAGTTTGGGTCTAGGGTATAGGTTTGGGTTTAGGGTTTGAGTTTATAATTTAGGATTTGGGTTTAGGGTTTGCGTTTAGATTTAAGGTTTAAAGTTTATGATTTAAAGTTTAGGGTTAAAATTTTTGTTATTATTTTAAAGCTATTTTGACTTTTTTAAAGTTTATTATTTATTATTTTTATTTATGTGTCTTTAATCTATGATAATTTGATTAGAATAAGGAAATATGTGAATTTAAAGGTTCACTCCTCGGGTGAACCTAAGTATCTATAAACTATTAAAACAAAAGTACAAATAAAATTTGACCCTTAGTTTTCCTAAATAATTACAATGCCATGCCACTGAAGTTATTAATTAACTTACCTTTAATTAGTCTTTGTATTTACTTGATTTATAAATGTATTTTCATAATTTGAATTTTAACTAAAACATTTCCTATATTTGTGCTAACCAATTTATTCTATACACGGATATATAGTGAAATTAAATTTATGATATCTTATAGAATCAAAATCTTACACATAAATCTATTTATATAACTATTGGATTAATATATGATATTTAGGGGTGGTAAAATAAACAGGAAAACACACAAAAAATAAAATTACTCAATCCCTATATACTAAAGCACAAGTCACCTAACTAATCAAAATTTGACATTTGGCATAGATTTTAAAAATTCCAAAAATGTTTTACAAAATCCAAAAATCTAAAATACCACGTTCAAAGACTAAAATAACTGCAAAGATTATCACCAGCACACGTTCAATAATGAAACTTCCCATCATGTTGACTCTCTCATCTCCTATAAAACTTCTGATCATTATTTGCCTCTATTTTCTGTGTCTTCTTCTTTTTCAAGTGTTGCAAAGCAGATCGCCAAAAGTTTATGATTATTTAATGCAAATTCATCTTTTCTTTTCGTAAAAAGTATTCTATGGTTCTTTCTGCATGATTTAAAGTGAAGATATTTTTGTTTTGTAGCTTAACTTATCACAGGAAGGAAAAGAACTCCATTGTCATAAATTTGGTGTTATTATCACAAACCAGAAGTTATTTTCAAAGTGAAAAAATACTCTTCTGGATAGAAAAGGTACACATATTTCTATTTAAAGCTATTATTTCTAAAGATCTGTTTCAAGAGATGTAACTCAGTTTTGTAGACATTTCTTATATGGCAGAGAGATATGATTTAAATTTCTGTCAAACAGAAAATGACGAAACTCAAAAGAAAACTTAAAAATGTGTGTGTGTAACTCTTATTTACGTCACATGAAATTATGTGAAACTCTATGAGCAGATTCTAATTTATTTTCTAAGTATTCATGTAAACATTTTTTACAGTTTGTTTGATTTACTAATCTGTCAGATATATATATTTCATATATGAAAATGTGTATACAGATAAGTACTTATTTAAGAGATTTAATCGCATTTTACCTTCATTTAAAAATGAAACACGTTGTCTAAAGTCTTCTTTTTTCTTTAACAACAGTTCTGTAAAAGTCTATACATAATGCATTACATTAAACAACTAATCTTACTCCACGACATCCAATTTAATTACCAGATTAAATGTATCTTTAGTTGTTCTTTATTTATTGATAAAAAAATATTAATACCAACCGTTTCATGGATAATATACTTTTTAATACTCATACAGTTATATACAGTATAACCTCTTTAAATTAATAATCTATAAATTAATATACACTAAAAATCTTTATAAAATAATATAATTTTATAGTCCCAAGTTGAATTTTTGGTTCAATTAGTATATCGATAAATTAATATCTTTCTAAATTAATAAAAAAATATAGTTTTCAGTCAATATAGAAGTTTGACTGTATATACTTTCTACAATAATGCTTATTTGCTAGCGTTAAACTAAATATGTCACGTTTCATTGATTGTCTTTTTGGTAAAATTAATTTTAGTGGGTTTCTAATCTTTATATTGAGTCTTAGACCAATAACAACCTTGCTAATATCTATGAATATAGGGGGTTTATCTTATTCTTGAGTCATTGCAATTTTGTGCTCATATAATTTGAAAGATAACGATATTGACCCATGCGTAGCATGGGTGGTAAAACTAGTGTAATCTAAATTATAACAATTATGTAATACGACTAATATTTAGTACAAACAAAATTAAAATAAAATTTTACGCAACAAGAACATCAAATTAAACTCAGACGAGATGGGTTACAGAGATGTTCGAACTACAAAGATGGACTTTTGCAATAGAGTCCGCAAGTCCATTTGAAGATCTAGAAACGAAAGAAAAACGACAGAAAGAAAAGGCTGATGAGATCGAGTCGATGTCCGACAGAACATCGTAGAGGTCTGTCGGTCTCCGCTTCGAGTTGATCGCTGGGATGAGCGCTTGTGCATCTGAACGAAGCCAGATTGAAGTAATCCCCAAGGAGAGAGCGTGGAGGAGGGCTTCCCGTATCGCGAGGGCTTCCGCCATGATTGCCGAATCGACATGCAAAAAGGATCTTCCACCTCGACCGATCTCAGATGTCTCTGCCGATTGAATGATCCAGCCTACACCTGCAGTGAGTGAAGCAGAGAGCCAAGCTCCGTCGGTGTTATAGAGGAAGGTCGATGGGGGAAAAACAGAGGGGGCCGACAAAGGGGGCGAACAAAATTAAAAATTAAAAATGAATACTCACACGTTTTTATAAAAGGCTATAGATTTTGTTTATATATAATTGTGCTTGGTGTGCATATTATTATTTACTAAACAATTAACATTTCAATATGATAAATAGATTACGGCAAATATATGATATGTTTGCAACGTAGATTTTTGTAAAATAAATAGAACATTTAAAATGGAAAAAATATATGTCTATAAAAAAATAATACCGCGATACAATTCCATAGCAAAATCGTGACGGATCCAAATTATATAATATTCACATGGAAAACAGAAAACATATACAAAAACCATTTAAATTATTTTAAAAATTTAAAATTCATTATATACTTTAAATTTCTCAAAATATATAAAAAATAATATAATACATATAAATTTGAATAACATATATCAGAATACCTAAACTTAACAAATAAATTGGTTTGGATAGAGAATCAAAAATTATTTTAAGTATTTTTAGTGTTTTGAGAATACTCAACTATTTTAGATATTTGCTTTTGGCTATTTATATATATATTTATATATATATATATATTTCAATTATTTAAACCAACTTAAAAGTACCATATGTATTATGGATGTTTTTATATACATTAAATCTAAAATAATTAATATATATAAATATATAAATTTATTTCAAATACACTCGAACATCTGAAATATTTCGGTTCGGATCGGTTCTCTAAAAATACCAATTTTTTTTTTGAATAACTTGGATGTTTAATCAATTTCAGTTCCGATTTAGTACTACTTTTTGGATCAGGATCAGTTCGGTTTTTTGGATTCGGGTTCTTTTGCCCAGTCTTTATATTGACATGAAAAACAAACAGAAACATATTTTGTAAAAAATACACCCGCGCGGGCGCGCGGATCAAAATCTAGTTGTTCTTATTAGAATCCTAAACTCCACATTTCAAAATATCTACCCCACCCGTTAACTATTATCCCTAAGTCAAAATTAACTTTAAGGTTACAAATTTCATTTTCTCTTTAAAAATATGAGTAAAAGTGGTTAAGATAAACATGAAAATATTATTATGAATGTGACATTTTTGGCTATTTCTCAATTATTTGCCACATGTTGAGTTATTCATTTTTGTCAACCATCTAATCTATTTAAAACTGAAGTACAAAAAAAATAACCCTTAGTTTTCTTCAAAAATTACCAACTTATGCCACTAGGATTAAACTTAAAGTTTTGCCTTTTTCTAATTACTATACCGTTAACGTTTGATTAGTTACTATACCGCGTAAGTACAAAATCATTACTAACCCACTGCCATTTAATTTTAAAAATAGATATTATGGTAGTTATCTAAATTGAGCAAACAGATGTTTCCTATTAATATGACAAGTTTGATACACCATTTGATTCTACTTTCCTGTTAACAAGACACGTAGAAAGTAATTGAACAACATATTAAATTCATAGTTAGTAATTAAATAGGTAACATATCGATTAAAATTATATTCCCATAAACATAGCAATTTATAATATGTAACTTATAGAATATTTTTATTTTCTGAAAAATGTAATCATTAACAAACTCTATGATAATGTAACTATAATGCAATCAATCAATTATGAAATATACAATATACAATATACAATATATATATAATTTAATTTTTTATCGTACACTGTTTTCGTTAAAAATGATGTCACCTTTGTATTTGTATACAAATTCATGTTATTTAATATTATTTATGTATAAAATTGTGTTATGTATATAATAATATAACAAAAAATTTATATTTAAACTATTTACATCAATGCTACTATCAATGCCATTATTTGTATCTGAAATATTTAAATTTAAAGGAATTATTTTATTCAGAAAATACAAAATGTGATTTTGATCCATAATTATTCAAAATTATCCAAAAAAAAAATAAAACGAACCAAAAAACAAACTAAACTCAAAGTTTTATAGGATTGTAAATACTACTACGCAGAAACAAAACCCAAATTCATATATTTTAGTTTTATTGTGACCGAACCGTAAAGCTGGAAAAATGAAACAAATTGGAACCGAACCAAAAAACCAGAAAATGAAACAAATTGGAACTGAACGGAAAATCGAACATTTATGCCTAAAACATATTAGTGAACAAGTAGGCGGGTTAACATATTTGTCAACCAAAAATAATCTCATGTTTTAGAAGTGCGGATCATGTCTTTTACTATTTTTTGGTTAAATATAATACAAATTTTAAAATTATAACCAAATGGCCCAAATGAATCCATTGGGCTTTGTAAATATAATTACTGGAGAGCTATGTTTTTTATATGTTTTTGGGGTTACTTCTCCGATTTTTTTTTATTTTTGCTCTCAATTGTTTTTGTTGTAAAAGCTATAAAAATATATTAAAATAAGATATAAATAAAAAATCTAGAGTTTCTTATTTAACAAAAAATTTAATCTCAACTAAATGCTTTAAAACAGTATTATACATTTTTTCTTTAGTTAACCAACTAAAATAATGAATACAAAAAGAATACAACCTCATAATTTTTACACTAAACAATTTAAACAAGATATACCAATATCAGAACTCAACGACATGAATGTTTTTATAATTAACAAAAACACAAAATTATCACCCACGCGGGTGCGCGGATCAAAAGCTAGTTTCATTTATAATGTGATGCAGATAGAATATTTGAATTTTTTGAAAAATATCATGATTTAGTTTATTGTTTACCAATACGATACTAATTTTTATTGTTTTCAAAGAGATTTATGAAATGAGTGAGCAATCCTACCTAGCGAATCATTAATTCCATTTTTTATCCTTTAAATGTAACAGATGTTGAAGTCAGAGATACACATGTGAAGAATTTGAATGATTTCTAACTCGGTTGAGAAGTTTGGCCAAGCATTTGGATCCTTTATCATTGCAATTAGATCATTGCAATCTGTTCTAAAACTGTGACAGTTCAAATATTGTAGCATGCTTTCCGTTTTCCATCATAGCGTTTCAAATTCCGAATGTAATGCTGACTCACACTTCCTTAAGTTTCGTGTCCCATGAGTTTGGATCTTTCCCATGCTAAATTCATGACCGAGTTAAACGTAAGAGAAAGAAGAGGAAACACACAAGGTGATAGACCTCAGGACATGGATCAGGACGTGAAGCAGACCCAGCATGGTGACCAGGACGATCAGATCAGTCCAACTGAGGTTCAGCCATTCAGCCGTACCCGATCATTGGATAAAGCCATGTACCGGATCGACCCGCGTGCACCCGGACGTGACCTAAGGATGGATCCACGACCGGATGACCAAATCAGCCGAACCATTCGTCATTCCCCGACCCATTCGTCATTCTAGAGCCAACAGTCAAGCCAGAACCCATGATCATCGAGAAGAATCAGACTCCGGACTTAGCCTTTCTTTCCTGGCCCGTTTGGGACGTACCACACGCCCGGATCATGCTGATCACGACCTTTCCGACCACTTTGATGATTTCATGATGATCGATGCTTCCAACTTCTCCAAAAGAATGTTACTTAAGCTCTCTGAAGATTTGCGTCGAGCTATCTCTTCATCCGTTCATGGATCATCGACGATCAACGACGCGGGCAGCCTTACGTCCGTCCTGCTCTTTACCGCGGACGACTTGATCATCACAGCATGAACCTGGACATCTTAATGAACCTGGACATCTCAATGAATCTCGCCAAGTCTTCCTCATTTTCCGAACCTTGATATGTCTTAGTCAAATTTCAAAATTCTATGTCTTGTTTTCTTACATTTCTATTTTCTATGTTGTCTTTCCCCACATCTTTCTTTATGTTTCTTTGACTCACAAATCTTATAAATATGTGGGATCTCATGAATAAAAATACACATCGATTTTCCTTTGATCTCTTTTAAGTTTTCTCTCATTGTTCTTTGCTTAGAACATTCATATTTCACTTGGTGAGGTTATCTCCAAGCGAGCCACTTCGTTGTGTTTGACCGGTGTGTCATATCCGGCAACCTTCGAATCTCTGGTAGTATCTTTGGGCTATGCCGCAACCCTTAGTGTCACCCCTCAATCCATCAGTTCTCTTCGGAGTTCATATCATCCATACCGAAAGAGTGATCCCGATTTTGGTTATATCAAATGGTATCAGAGCCACTCTTCCGGTAACTCTTTTTCAATCCATTTCTTCTCATCTTCCATATTCTTCATCTAAATTTCTTATCTATCTATCTTGAACCCGGGCCCCTCATTACCCCCATATATATAAAAAAAATAAAAAAAAGAGATCGTATAAAAAAGTATAAAAAAAGAGAAATTCAAAGTTTGATTTGTGGTGTGGTGGTGGAAGAGAAAGCCTGCTGGCCGAAGAGAAATCCGGCCTTTGAGGTGGTTAAGGCGGGTTCCCCTCTAAATCTCTTATCTTTCTCTCTTGATATTTTGTGGTTCACTTGGATTTTCTCATTGGGTGATCTAGTTTGCTCTCTTAGAGATTTGGGAGGAACTCTCTTGTGTGATTACCAAAAATTTGAGTGAAACACGTGTGTGGGTGAGGATAAACACCTGAGAGTGTGAGGTTTTTACTCTAACTTTACCTTGTTTAAATTTTCAGGAAACCATGGATAGTGAAGAAAAAAGAAACAGTCCCGGAAACTCACATGCTGGATTAACTAACTTGAAAATGCGTGCTCTCAATGATTATATGTCTAACTTCAGAAGAGTAGTTTTCCCTTTTCATCGTGTTACATAATTTAAAATTTTATTTTCTCTTTTGTTTGTTTATAGTCTCTTTGGATTTTTTTATAAGTAATGAGATATTTTTTAATCTCGTGTAATATTAATTGATGAATACATGAAAATTTAAAAAAACATTAATTAATTAGTTTTTGGAAAATGATTGAGTTTAATTTAGTTAATGCAATTTTGAATTTCTTTGATTTCCCAGTGTACATAAAAATTATTTACGGTTTTATTAAATAAAAATTGGGAGTTCGGATTATTAAATTTGTAATTATATTTAGTAAAATTAATATGTCTGATTCTTTCAAATAAGTGATGTTACTAATTGTATTATTTTGGAATTCACAGGAATGATGTCAAAAGAGATGGCTAAATTAAACCAGGATATGCTAATGATAAGAGAAGATTAGGCTCCTAAAGTTGGAGAATGCTTAAGCCAATATAAACAGAGGAAGATTTCAACAGTTGGCGTTAAACCCCACGTACCTGACCTGAATGTGAAACCTTGTTCTGATTCCGATGAGGAAGAAAAAGGAGAAGTTACAAAAGCATTTCAGAATCTTTCAGGTTTAAAATTTAATGATGCATGTTATGTTGATCATAAGCTTTCGTACGAGCTTGAGGTCGAGATCTTTGCTCGTCTTCCATGCTTCGAATACTGCATAACTAATAAGTTCTTTAATAATGCATACATATTTTTAAAAGTTACAATGAATTAAATAAGTAAGTTAATTGATAGAAAAAATATTCAAAACATTCAACATAATAATTATTCTGAAACAATTAAAAAAACTTAGTCAAACCTGCAAAGAGTCACTAATTAGTAGTCTTTTGATGTTTGTGAAAGATTTGAACAAACTGATTAAAAGTTTAATTACAATTTTTAGAGAATTTATTACTTGTGTTTATGGTAGAACGTTGCATAAGCATGTTGCATTACTATGGAAAGAAAATTAAGCAAAAGATTATAATAATGGAAGAGAATTCAGAATAGATATACTATATATATCTGAGGAACAGAACCAGAATTTCCTATTTATCTTTCCAATAAACTAAATATAACTGAGACTCAAGTGTGCGTTCATTAAACATAAGCTTTTAAGGTACACATGCAATTTTTATAAAAATCTAATCACTAATTAAATTATTAGTTATTCAGATTTTTATACTATATCAACATCATAAAATATATTTATCTTTGTCTTAATATGCTTGAAATTATAATTTATATCAATTTCATATTCTATAAGTTTTTAAATAGTTAAAATTTATAATCGTAAAAATTATCTAATTGTATCTATTCAGAAGAGTAGTTTTCCCTTTTCATCGTGTTACATAATTTAAAATTTTATTTTCTCTTGTGTTTTCTTCATAGTCGCTGTGGATTTTTTTAAAAATAATGAGATAATTTTTTAATCTCGTGTAATATCAATTGATGAATACAAGAAAATTTAGAAAAACATTAATTAATTAGTTTTTGGAAAATGATTGAGTTTCATTTAGTTAATGCAATTTGGAATCTCTTTGATTTCCCAGTGTACATAAAAACTATTTATTTTTTAATTAAATAAATATTGGGAGTTCGGATTATTAAGTTTTTAATTATATTTAGTAAAATTGTTCTGTCTGATTCTTTCAACTAAGTGATGTTACTAATAGTATTATTTTGGAATTCACAGGAATGATGTCAAAAGAGATGGCTAAAATAAACCAAGATATGCTAATGCTAAGAGAAGATCAGGCTCCTAAAGTTGGAGAAAGCTTGAGCCAATCTAAGCGGAGGAAGATTTCAACAGTTGGCGTTAAACCCCACGTACCTGACCTGAATGTGAAACCTTGTTCTGATTCCGATGAGGAAGAAAAAGAAGAAATTATAAAAGCATTTCAGAATATTGCAGGTTTAAAATCTAATGATGCATGTTATGTTGATCATAAGCTTTCGTACGAGCTTGAGGTCGAGATCTTTGCTCGTCTTCCATGCTTCGAATACTGGAAACTGCAGTTTCTTAACAAGAAAAATTTGCAATTGTTAAGAAGTTGTGAAATTTTCAGGGTGAGACAAGAAAGGGGACTTGTGAAACCCCATGTGATTTTGCGTTCAGGGGCTGAATCTAATTGGGAAATGTTTGACAAGGATTTGAAAACCTTTCGAAGACTTCCTAAAGTTCCTTCTTCTGACTATTGCTTTTTCCACAGCGATAAAGAAACAATTAGTGTGGGTACTCAACTAATTGTCATAGGAAAAGAAATTGAGGGAATTGTGGTGTTTCGCTATGAGCTAGAGAATCATAAGTGGTTCAAAGGTCCTTCGATGATCACACCGAGGGTCATGTACGGTTCTGCAAGCCATGGAAAAACCGCATTTTTTGCAGGAGGCATTCAAATGGATGACAATGAGAACCCTAATGTTGTGCGAACTGTAGAAAAGTATAATGCTGATACAAAAAGTTGGACTATGGTTAGTGGAATGCATAAAGCAAGGAAGTTCAGCTCAGGATGTTTCTTGCGTGGAAAGTTTTATGTCATCGGTGGCAGACATGAGAATGATAAACACCTCACTTGTGGAGAAAGATATGATGAGACCACAAATTCTTGGGAATTGATACCTGACATGTTAAAAGACATGAAATTCATCATGCCTTCTCAATCTCCGCCCCTTATTGCTGTGGTTGATAACAATCTATACATGCTGGAGACATCTTTGAACGAGCTTCGTGTATATGATATTAACAAAAATATTTGGAAGAAACTTGGTGTTGTCCCTGTGAGATCAAACGCTGCCTTTGGATGGGGGGTTGCGTTTAAATCGATGGGAGATAGACTTCTGGTTATTGGAACTTCTCACTCTTTGCATAGGACAGCAGCAGTCTATTTGTGCCGTCCGTCTCCAGACGTGGAAGAGCAGCAATGGGAAGAATTAAAACATTGGTGTCATGGTGCTGAGATCTCACAGTTTATTCATAACTGTTGTGTGCTTAAAGTTGTTTCCGAGGCAAACTTGACTGTTTTGAATTATGCTTACAATAAGTTTGTGGCCTTTTGGACCCAAAACAATTGAAGTCGTGGTTTTATGTTGTTTGTGTTTTCTGATTTTTTTTTTGTTTTGAGTTTGGGATACAAATGTTTTTTTCGTTTATTTTAAGTGCTTCTGTTTATTATGCAAAAAAGATCAAGGTTGTTTATGGAATGCTTATTGAATTTTACGGTTTTGTGTTTTCCGCTCTACAGCCATATAATTTCACTTAATCTTGTTCATTTTAACTTTTATATGGTTTCAGTTTTTTTTTCCAAACTTTATAGGTTTACAAAAGTTATATAACACATTAAAATCAAATCTAAATTTATTTTCTTGTTTGGATGACTAGAGTTTTTAGGTTATTTGGTTTTTAACCATGAACCATGGTTGTATTAATTTTTTTAATTCCTATTTATTTTATATGGTTAGATAATAGAGTTACTAAACATAGAATATACTAATTTAGTTTCGGTAATTTTGATATAACAATTGTATTATATTTTATATGAACCCAAATGGTATTATTTTAATAGAGGAGTGGAAAAATAATGAAGTTATCAATAATTAGAAATAAGCAAACAAACGTTATGAAGATGTGCTTATTTATCTGTAAATAATAGTAAGATAACGTTTTTATTTTTATAAGAAACAATTAGTGTGGGTACTCAACTAATTGTCATAGGAAAAGAAATTGAGGGAATTGTGGTGTTTCGCTATGAGCTAAAGAATCATAAGTGGTTCAAATGTCCTTCGATGATCACACCGAGGTTCATGTACGGTTCTGAAAGCCATGGAAAAACCGCATTTTTTGCAGGAGGCATTCAAATGGATGACAATGGGAACCCTAATGTTGTGCGAACTGTAGAAAAGTATAATGCTGATACAAAAAGCTGGACTATGGTTAGTGGAATGCATAAAGCAAGGAAGTTCAGCTCAGGATGTTTCTTGCGTGGAAAATTTTATGTCATCGGTGGCAGAGATGAGAATGATAAACACCTCACTTGTGGAGAAAGATATGATGAGACCACAAATTCTTGGGAGTTGATACCTGACATGTTAAAAGACATGACATTCATCATGCCTTCTCAATCTCCGCCCCTTATTGCTGTGGTTGATAACAATCTATACATGCTGGAGACATCTTTGAACGAGCTTCGTGTATATGATATTACCAAAAATATTTGGAAGAAACTTGGTGTTGTCCCTGTGAGATCAAACGCTGCCTTTGGATGGGGGGTTGCGTTTAAATCGATGGGAGATAGACTTCTGGTTATTGGAACTTCTCACTCTTTGCATAGGACAGCAGCAGTCTATTTGTGCCGTCCGTCTCCAGACGTGGAAGAGCAGCACTGGGAAGAATTAAAACATTGGTGTCATGGTTCTGAGATCCCACAGTTTATTCATAACTGTTGTGTGATGTTTGCTTAAAGTTGTTTCCGAGGCAAACTTGACTGTTTTGAATTATGCTTACAATAAGTTTGTGGCCATTTGGACCCAAAACAATTGAAGTTGTGGTTTTATGTTGTTTGTGTTTTCTGATTTTTTTTTTTGTTTTGAGTTTGGGATACAAATGTTTTTTTCGTTTATTTTAAGTGCTTCTGTTTATTATGCAATAAAAAGATCAATGTTGTTTATGGAATGCTTATTGAATTTTACGGTTTTGTGTTTTCCGCTCTACACCCATATAGTTTCACTTAATCTTGTTCATTTAAACTCTTATATGGTTTCAGTTTTTTTTCCAAACTTTATAGGTTTACAAAAGTTATCTAACACATTAAAATCAAATCTAAATTTATTTTCTTGTTTGGATGACTAGAGTTTTTAGGTTATTTGGTTTTTAACCATGAACCATGGTTGTATTAATTTTTTAATTACTATTTATTTTATATGGTTAGATAATGGAGTTACTAAACATAGAATATACTAATTTAGTTTCGGTAATTTTGATATAACAATTGTATTATATTTTATATGAACCCAAATGGTATTATTTTCATAGAGGAGTGGAAAAATAATGAAGTTATCAATAATTAGAAATAAGCATACAAACGTTATGAAGATGTGCTTATTTATCTATAAATAATAGTAAGAATAACGTTATTATTTTTATAATATTATTTATCAGTGTAATATTAGTGGCTTGATCTCCGTAACTAGCTACTAGATAATCCCAATTTCAAAATTCTTTATTATTTATCCGTGATCAACGATTTGACTTCACTATATTTTGTTTCTTTGAAGACAATTTAAGGAACTCTCTGAAGCTATAGGAGAATCAGGTTTTTGTTTGTAGAAGTGAACATTGTTAGCTACCTAAAAAGTTATCCGAGAAACAATAAATATCTATTGCATTGTAATAAAGAATACAATTTTTCCTATTCCGAGAGTAACCAAATACAGTTTGGTTCGAGTCAGGTTAATTAGTTTTGTTTATAAATTGTATGTGTTGTATATACAAATAGAACTTGATCGAAGAAAATAAATATACAAATGGACTTTCATGATAACAGGAAAGTAATCTTTTAATTTGAAATGCAATCATCTTATTTCGGAAGTGTTAACTTTGTTAATTATTAAGTTCTTTAATAATGCATACATATTTTTAAAAGTTACAATGAATTAAAATAAGTAAGTTAATTGATAGAAAAAATATTCAAAATATTCAACTTAATAATTATTCTGAAACAATTAAAAAAACTTAGTCAAACCTGCAAAGAGCCACTAATTAGTAGTCTTTTGATGTTTGTGAAAGATTTGAACAAACTGATTAAAAGTTTAATTACAATTTTTAGAGAATTTATTACTTGTGTTTATGGTAGAACGTTGAATAAGCATGTTGCATTACTATGGAAAGAAAATTAAGCAAAAGATTATAATAATGGAAGAGAATTCAGAATAGATATACTATATATATCTGAGGAACAGAATCAGAATTTCCTATTTATCTTTCCAATAAACTAAATATAACTGAGATTCAAGTGTGCGTTCAATAAACATAAGCTTTTATGGTACACATGCAATTTTTATAAAAATCTAATCACTAATTAAATTATTAGTTATTCAGATTTTTATACTATATCAACATCATAAAATATATTTATCTTTGTCTTAATATGCTTGAAATTATAATTTATATCAATTTCACATTCTATAAGTTTTTAAATAGTTAAAATTTATAATCGTAAAAATCATCTAATTGTATCTATTCAGAAGAGTAGTTTTCCCTTTTCATCGTGTTACATAATTTAAAATTTTATTTTCTCTTGTGTTTTCTTCATAGTCGCTGTGGATTTTATTAAAAATAATGAGATAATTTTTTAATCTCGTGTAATATCAATTGATGAATACAAGAAAATTTAGAAAAACATTAATTAATTAGTTTTTGGAAAATGATTGAGTTTCATTTAGTTAATGCAATTTGGAATCTCTTTGATTTCCCAGTGTACATAAAAACTATTTATTTTTTAATTAAATAAATATTGGGAGTTCGGGTTATTAAGTTTTTAATTATATTTAGTAAAACTGTTCTGTCTGATTCTTTCAACTAAGTGATGTTACTAATAGTATTATTTTGGAATTCACAGGAATGATGTCAAAAGAGATGGCTAAAATAAACCAAGATATGCTAATGCTAAGAGAAGATCAGGCTCCTAAAGTTGGAGAAAGCTTGAGCCAATCTAAACGGAGGAAGATTTCAACAGTTGGCGTTAAACCCCACGTACCTGACCTGAATGTGAAACCTTGTTCTGATTCCGATGAGGAAGAAAAAGGAGAAATTATAAAAGCATTTCAGAATATTGCAGGTTTAAAATCTAATGATGCATGTTATGTTGATCATAAGCTTTCGTACGAGCTTGAGGTCGAGATCTTTGCTCGTCTTCCATGCTTCGAATACTGGAAACTGCAGTTTCTTAACAAGAAAAATTTGCAATTGTTAAGAAGTTGTGAATTTTTCAGGGTGAGACAAGAAAGGGGACTTGTGAAACCCCATGTGATTTTGGGTTCAGGGGCTGAATCTAATTGGGAAATGTTTGACAAGGATTTTAAAACCTTTCGAAGACTTCCTAAAGTTCCTTCTTCTGACTATTGCTTTTTCCACAGCGATAAAGAAACAATTAGTGTGGGTACTCAACTAATTGTCATAGGAAAAGAAATTGAGGGAATTGTGGTGTTTCGCTATGAGCTAGAGAATCATAAGTGGTTCAAAGGTCCTCCGATGATCACACCGAGGGTCATGTACGGTTCTGCAAGCCATGGAAAAACAGCATTTTTTGCAGGAGGCATTCAAATGGATGATAATGGGAACCCTAATGTTGTGCGAACTGTAGAAAAGTATAATGGTGATACAAAAAGTTGGACTATGGTTAGTGGAATGCATAAAGCAAGGAAGTTCAGCTCAGGATGTTTCTTGCGTGGAAAATTTTATGTCATCGGTGGCAGAGATGAGATTGATAAACACCTCACTTGTGGAGAAAGATATGATGAGACCACAAATTCTTGGGAATTGATACCTGATATGTTAAAAGACATGACATTCATCATGCCTTCTCAATCTCCGCCCCTTATTGCTGTGGTTGATAACAATCTATACATGCTGGAGACATCTTTGAACGAGCTTCGTGTATATGATATTAACAAAAATATTTTTAAGAAACTTGGTGTTGTCCCTGTGAGATCAAACGCTGCCTTTGGATGGGGGGTTGCGTTTAAATCGATGGGAGATAGACTTCTGGTTATTGGAACTTCTCACTCTTTGCATAGGACAGCAGCAGTCTATTTGTGCCGTCCGTCTCAAGACGTGGAAGAGCAGCACTGGGAAGAATTAAAACATTGGTGTCATGGTGCTGAGATCCCACAGTTTATTCATAACTGTTGTGTGATGTTTGCTTAAAGTTGTTTCCGAGGCAAACTTGACTGTTTTGAATTATGCTTACAATAAGTTTGTGGCCATTTGGACCCAAAACAATTGAAGTTGTGGTTTTATGTTGTTTGTATTTTCTGATTTTTTTTTTTGTTTTGAGTTTGGGATACAAATGTTTTTTTTGTTTTTTTAAGTGCTTCTGTTTATTATGCAATAAAAATATCAATGTTGTTTATGGAATGCTTATTGAATTTTACGGTTTTGTGTTTTCCGCTCTACAGCCATATAATTTCACTTAATCTTGTTCATTTAAACTTTTATATGGTTTCAGTTTTTTTTCCCAACTTTATAGGTTTACAAAAGTTATATAACACATTAAAATCAAATCTAAATTTATTTTCTTGTTTGGATGACTAGAGTTTTTAGGTTATTTGGTATTTAACCATGAACCATGGTTGTATTAATTTTTTTAATTCCTATTTATTTTATATGGTTAGATAATGGAGTTACTAAACATAGAATATACTAATTTAGTTTCGGTAATTTTGATATAACAATTGTATTATCTTTTATATGAACCCAAATGGTATTATTTTCATAGAGGAGTGGAAAAATAATGAAGTTATCAATAATTAGAAATAAGCATACAAACGTTACAAAGATGTGCTTATTTATCTATAAATAATAGTAAGAATAAAATTTTTATTTTTATAATATTATTTATCAGTGTAATATTAGTGGCTTGATCTCCCTAACTAGCTACTAGATAATCCCAATTTCAAAATTCTTTATTATTTATCCGTGATCAATGATTTGACTTCACTATATTTTGTTTCTTTGAAGACAATTTAAGGAACTCTCTGAAGCTATAGGAGAAACAGGTTTTTGTTTGTAGAAGTGAACATTGTTAGCTACCTAAAAAGTTATCCGAGAAACAATAAATATCTATTGCATTGCAATAAAGAATACAATTTTTCCTATTCCGAGAGTAACCAAATACAGTTTGGTTCGAGTCAGGTTAAATATTTTTGTTTATAAATTGTATGTGTTGTATATACAAATAGAACTTGATCGAAGAAAATAAATATACAAATGGACTTTCATGATAACAGGAAAGTAATCTTTTAATTTGAAATGCAATCATCTTATTTCGGAAGTGTTAACTTTGTTAATTATTAAGTTCTTTAATAATGCATACATATTTTTAAAAGTTACAATGAATTAAAAAAAGTAAGTTAACTGATAGAAAAAATATTCAAAATATTCAACTTAATAATTATTCTGAAACAATTAAAAAAACTTAGTCAAACCTGCGAAGAGTCACTAATTAGTAGTCTTTTGATGTTTGTGAAAGATTTGAACAAACTGATTAAAAGTTTAATTACAATTTTTAGAGAATTTATTACTTGTGTTTATGGTAGAACGTTGAATAAGCATGTTGCATTACTATGGAAAGAAAATTAAGCAAAAGATTATAATAATGGAAGAGAATTCAGAATAGATATACTATATATATCTGAGGAACAGAATCAGAATTTCCTATTTATCTTTCTAATAAACTAAATATAACTGAGATTCAAGTGTGCGTTCAATAAACATAAGCTTTTAAGGTACACATGTAATTTTTATAAAAATCTAATCACTAATTAAATTATTAGTAATTCAGATTTTTATACTATATCAACATCATAAGATATATTTATCTTTGTCTTAATATGCTTGAAATTATAATTTATATCAATTTCATATTCTATAAGTTTTAAAATAGTTAAAATTTATAATCGTAAAAATTATCTAATTGTATCTATTCAGAAGAGTAGTTTTCCCTTTTCATCGTGTTACATAATTTAAAATTTTATTTTCTCTTGTGTTTTCTTCATAGTCGCTGTGGATTTTTTTAAAAATAATGAGATAATTTTTTAATCTCGTGTAATATCAATTGATGAATACAAAAAAATTTAGAAAAACATTAATTAATTAGTTTTTGGAAAATGATTGAGTTTCATTTAGTTAATGCAATTTGGAATCTCTTTGATTTCCCAGTGTACATAAAAACTATTTATTTTTTAATTAAATAAATATTGGGAGCTCGGATTATTAAGTTCTTAATTATATTTAGTAAAATTGTTCTGTCTGATTCTTTCAACTAAGTGATGTTACTAATAGTATTATTTTGGAATTCACAGGAATGATGTCAAAAGAGATGGCTAAAATAAACCAAGATATGCTAATGCTAAGAGAATATCAGGCTCCTAAAGTTGGAGAAAGCTTGAGCCAATCTAAACGGAGGAAGATTTCAACAGTTGGCGTTAAACCCCACGTACCTGGAGGAAGAAAAAGGAGAAATTATAAAAGCATTTCAGAATATTGCAGGTTTAGAATCTAATGATGCATGTTATGTTGATCATAAGCTTTCGTACGAGCTTGAGGTAAAGATCTTTGCTCGTCTTCCATGCTTCGAATGCTGGAAACTGCTGTTTCTTAACAAGAAAAATTTGCAATTGTTAAGAAGTTGTGAAATTTTCAGGGTGAGACAAGAAAGGGGACTTGTGAAACCCCATGTGATTTTGCGTTCAGGGGCTGAATCTAATTGGGAAATGTTTGATAAGGATTTTAAAACCTTTCGAAGACTTCCTAAAGTTCCTTCTTCTGACTATTGCTTTTTCCACAGCGATAAACAAACAATTAGTGTTGGTACTCAACTAATTGTCATAGGAAAAGAAATTGAGGGAATTGTGGTGTTCGCTATGAGCTAGAGAATCATAAGTGGTTCAAAGGTCCTTCGATGATCACACCGAGGGTCATGTACGGTTCTGCAAGCCATGGAAAAATTGCATTTTTTGCAGGAGGCATTCAAATGGATGACAATGGGAACCCTTATGTTGTGCGAACTGTAGAAAAGTATAATTCTGATACAAAAAGTTGGACTATGGTTAGTGGAATGCATAAAGCAAGGAAGTTCAGCTCAGGATGTTTCTTGCGTGGAAAATTTTATGTCATCGGTGGCAGAGATGAGAATTATAAACACCTCACTTGTGGAGAAAGATATGATGAGACCACAAATTCTTGGGAATTGATACCTTACATGTTAAAAGACATGACATTCATCATGCCTTCTCAATCTCCGCCCCTTATTGCTGTGGTTGATAACAATCTATACATGCTGGAGACATCTTTGAACGAGCTTCGTGTATATGATATTAACAAAAATATTTGGAAGAAATTTGGTGTTGTCCCTGTGAGATCAAACGCTGCCTTTGGATGGGGGGTTGCGTTTAAATCGATGGGAGATAGACTTCTGGTTATTGGAACTTCTCACTCTTTGCATAGGACAGCAGCAGTCTATTAGTGCCGTCCGTCTCCAGACGTGGAAGAGCAGCACTGGGAAGAATTAAAACATTGGTGTCATGGTGCTGAGATCCCACAGTTCATTCATAATTGTTGTGTGATGTTTGCTTAAAGTTGTTTCCGAGGCAAACTTGACTGTTTTGAATAATGCTTACAATATGTTTGTTGCCGTTTGGACCCAAAACAATAGAAGTTGTGGTTTTATGTTGTTTGTGTTTTCTGATTTTTTTTTGTTTTTAATATGGGATACAAATGTTGTTTTTCGTTTATTTTAAGTGCTTCTGTTTATGCAAAAAAAAAAGATCAATGTTGTTTATGGAATGCTTATTAAATTTTACGGTTTTGTGTTTTCCTCTCTACAGCCATATAATTTCACTTAATCTTGTTCATTTAAACTTTTATATGGTTTCAGTTTGTTTTTCCAACCTTTATAGGTTTACAAAAGTTATATAACACATTAAAATCAAATCTAAATTTATTTGCTTGGTTTAGATGACTAGAGTTTTTAGGTTATTTGGTTTTTAACCATAAACCATGGTTGTATTAATTTATTAATTCCTATTTATTTTATATGGTTAGATAATGGAGTTACTAAACATAGAATATACTAATTTAGTTTCGGTAATTTTGATATAACAATTGTATTATATTTTATATAAACCCAAATGGTATTATTTTCATAGAGGAATGGAAAAATAATGAAGTTATCAATAATTAGAAATAAGCAAACAAACGTGATGAAGATGTGCTTATTTATCTATAAATAATAGTAAAAATAATATTTTTATTTTTATAAATATTATTTATCAGTGTAATATTAGAGGCTTGATCTCCGTGACTAGCTACTAGATAATCCCAATTTCAAAATTCTTTATTATTTATCCGTGATCAACGATTTGACTTCACTATATTTTTTTTCTTGGAAGACAATTTAAGGAACTCTCTGAAGCTATAGGAGAATCAGGTTTTTGTTCGTAGAAGTGAACATTGTTAGCTACCTCAAAAGTTATCCGAGAAAAAATAAATATCTATTGCATTGTTATAAAGAATACAATTTTTCCTATTCCGAGAGTAACCAAATACAGTTTGGTTCGAGTCAGATTAATCAGTTTTGTTTATAAATTGTATGTGTTAAATATACAAATAGAACTTCATCGAAGAAAATAAATATACAAATGGACTTTCATGATAACTGAAAAGTAATATTTTAATTTAAAATGCAATCATCTTATTTCGGAAGTGTTAACTTTGTTATTTATTAAGTTCTTTAATAACGCATACATATTTTTTAAAGTTACGATGAATTAAGATAAGTAAGTTAATTGATAGCAAAAAATATTCAAAATATTCAACTTAATAATTATTCTGAAACAATTAAAAAACTTAGTCAAACCTGCAAAGAGTCACTAATTAGTAGTCTTTTGATGTTTGTGAAAGATTTGAACAAACTGATTAAAGTTTAATTACAATTTTTAGAGAATTTATTACTTGTATAGTGGAACGTTGAATAAGCATGTTGCATTACTATGGAAAGAAAATTAAGCAAAAAATTATAATAATGGAAGAGAATTCAGAATAGATATACTATATATATCTGAGGAACGGAGTCAGAATTTCCTATTTATCTTTTCAATAAACTAGTTATAACTGAGATTCAAGTGCGTTCAATAAACATAAGCTTTTAAGGTACACATGCAATTTTTATAAAAATCTAATCACTAATTAAATTATTAGTTATTCAGATTTTTATAATATATCAACATCATAAAATATATTTATTTTTGTCCTAATATGCTTGAAATTATAATTTGTATCAATTTCATATCCTATAAGTTTTTAAATGGTTAAAATTTATAATCGTAAAAATCATCTGATTGTATATATTCAGAAGAGTAGTTTTCCCTTTTCATCATGTTACATAATTTAAAATTCTATTTTCTATTTTGTTTTGTTTATAGTCGCTTTGGATTTTGTTAAAAATAATGAGGTAACTTTTTTTAATCTCGTGTAATATCAATTGATGAATACATGAAAATTTAGAAAAACATTAATTAATTAGTTTTTGGAAAATGATTGAGTTTCATTTAGTTAATGCAATTTTGAATCTCTTTGATTTCCCAGTGTACATAAAAACTATTTATTGTTTAATTAAATAAATACTGGGAGTTAGGATTATTAAGTTTGTAATTATATTTAGTAAAATTGTTCTGTCTGATTCTTTCAACTAAGTGATGTTACTAATAGTATTATTTTAGAATTCAAAGGAATGATGTCAAAAGAGATGGCTAAAATAAACTAAGATATGCTAATGCTAAGAGAAGATCAGGCTCCTAAAGTTGGAGAAAGCTTGAGCCAATCTAAACGGAGGAAGATTTCAACAGTTGGCGTTGAACCCCACGTGCCTGACCTGAATGTGAAACCTTGTTCTGATTCTGAGGGTCATGTACGGTTCAGCAAGCCATGGAAAAACCGCATTTTTGCAGGAGGCATTCAAATGGATGACAATGGGAACCCTAATGTTGTGCGAACTGTAGAAAAGTATAATGCTGATACAAAAAGTTGGACTATGATTAGTGGAATGCATAAAGCAAGGAAGTTCAGCTCGGGATGTTTCTTGCGTGGAAAATGTTATGTCATCGGTGGCAGAAATGAGAATGATAAACACCTCACTTGTGGAGAAAGTTATGATGAAACCACAAATTCTTGGGAATTGATACCTCACATGTTAAAAGACATGACATTCATCATGCCTTCTCAATCTCCGCCCCTTATTGCTGTGGTTGATAATAATCTATACATGCTGGAGACATCTTTGAACGAGCTTCGTGTATATGATATTAACAAAAATATTTGGAAAAAACTTGGTGTTGTCCCTGTGAGAGCAAACGCTGCCTTTGGTTGGGGGGTTACGTTTAAATCGATGGGAGATAGACTTCTGGTTATTGGAACTTCTCACTCTTTGCATAGGACAGCAGCAGTCTATTAGTGCCGTCCGTCTCCAGATGTGGAAGAGCAGCACTGGGAAGAATTAAAACATTGGTGTCATAGTGCTGAGATCCCACAGTTCATTCATAACTGTTGTGTGATGTTTGCTTAAAGTTGTTTCCGAGGCAAACTTGACTGTTTTGAATTATGCTTACAATATGTTTGTTGCCGTTTGGACCCAAAACAATAGAAGTTGTGGTTTTATGTTGTTTATGTTTTCTGATTTTTTTTTGTTTTTAATATGGGATACAAATGTTGTTTTTCGTTTATTTTAAGTGCTTCTGTTTTTACAAAAAAAAAAGATCAATGTTGTTTATGGAATGCTTATTGAATTTTATGGTTTTTTGTTTTCTTCTCTGCAGCCATATAATTTCACTAAATCATGTTCAGTTAAACTTTTATATGGTTTCAGTTTGTTTTTCCAAACTTTATAGGTTTACGAAAGTTATATAACACATTAAAATCAAATCTAAATTTATTTGCTTGGTTTGGATGACTAGAGTTTTTAGGCTATTTGGTTTTTAACCATAAACCATGGTTGTATTAACTTTTTTAATTCCTATTTTATTTTATATGGTTAGATAATGGAGTTACTAAACATAGAATATACTAATTTAGTTTCGGTAATTTTGATATAACAATTGTATTATATTTTATATGAACCCAAATGGTATTATTTTCATAGAGGAGTGGAAAAATAATGAAGTTATCAATAATAGAAATAAGCAAACAAACATTATGAAGATGTGCTTATTTATCTATAAATAATAGTAAGAATACGTTTTTATTTTTATAATATTATTTATCAGTGTAATATTAGCGGCTTGATCTCCGTAACTAGGTACTAGATAATCCCAATTTCAAAATTCTTTATTATTTATCCGTGATCAACGATTTGACTTTACTATATTTTGTTTCTTTGAAGACAATTTAAGGAACTCTCTGAAGCTATAGGAGAATCAGTTTTTTTGTTCGTAGAACTGAACATTATTAGTTACCGAAAAAGTTATCAGAGAAACAATAAATATCTATTGCATTGTAATAAAGAATACATTTATTCCTATTCTGAGAGTAACCAAATACAGTTTGGTTCGATTCCGTTTAATCAGTTTTATTTATAAATTGTATGTGTTATATATACAAATAGAACATGGTCGAAGAAAAAATATACAAATGGACTTTCATGATAACTGGAAAGTTTAATTTGAAATGCAATCATCTTAGTTGGGAAGTGTTAACTTTGTTATTTATTGAGTTCTTTAATAACGCATACATATTTTTTAAAGTTACAATGAATTAAAATAAGTAAGTTAATTGACAGGAAAAAATATTCAAAATATTTTTTTTTTGTCAACTTAATAATTATTCTGAAGATGACAAAAAAAAAATAATGATTCTGAAACAATTAAAAAAAACTTAGTCAAACCTGCAAAGAGTCACTAATTAGTAGTCTTTTGATGTTTGTGAAAGATTTGAACAAACCGATTAAAATTTAGTTACAATTTAGAGAATTTATTACTTTTATTTATGGTAGATTATAATTATGGAAGAGAATTCAGAATAGATATACAATATATATCTTTTTTTTTTTAACTCTGGATAATTATGCTATTACAAACTATGAGAACGTTACAGACGATTTTACAGCCGACAATTCTACCCGTCACTGACTGCATCACCTCACCTGAACCAACATATCGTATCCATGCCTGACGGTACTCCTTGCACCATGCTCCAGAACCTCTTGTAAGCTTTCTCTCCCTTAATTTGCATAATTCCGTCTTCACTGGGACTCGAAACCCAGACCTCCTGGTGTAGAAGCATTAATGAACCCTTAGTCAAACCACTGGACCAAGGGGGCTTCCACAAATATACAATATATATCTAAGGAACAGAGTCAGAATATCCTCTTTATCTTTTTAATTATTATCTAAATATAACTGAGATTCAAGTATGCATTCAATAAACATAAGCTTTTAAGGTCGACATTACACAGTATACATATCATCATTTGCATCCAAATTATTGAAATCAAATCCCGTAATTATTTTTTATCCAAAAGAGGATAACTTAAAAAGACAACAAAAAGGGAGAGAAAAAAAAACAAAAGTCAAAGGGTCCATGATGATGAATGGAAGACAGTATTCCCATCCCTCCCTTGCCCCATCTCTACAGCTTCACGTGCCTTTGCATTCTGCAAATATTAATTATTAAAATTCAATTTACCCCTATAGTTTAACCACATACTATAAAAATAAAGAAGATTCTGTACCTGCATGGGATCAACAGCATCAGCCTCTGAGTTAAAGTCATAGTAAGAACTTGCTGCTGTAAGCTTCATAGATAAAAACTGATTTCACATCAAGAAGAAAAAACACGCATTAGTAGGTATTCAAACGAGTTAAGATAATTACGAAAAATGTCATAATCATTATACCTCGACTTGATTTTGTAACGACTGGACGTAATTGATTATCTCATCAAGCATCGTTGCCATTCCCATTGCCTGTATCACCAAACATATAATCAGTAAAATGTTAAACCAATAAATTGTTATAGTCGAAACAAATTAAAATAGTTTGGCTTAAATTTCTCATAATCACCTTGTAACAACCGGGGACAATATCTTGCAAGCATTTCAATCTCTCGTTTATTTTCCCTCGTCTAACCTAAAATTCAATAAATATATAATTCTCTTTATTCATAATTTTCACTAATTATACAATTTACGTACGGTTAAGCAGTTTCAATTTAACATTAAAAAGATTATAATAACAAAGGAATCATACTCTCTAAAAAACGGCGATGATGTTGGCGATTTTCAAAAGGCGATGATTTTTCGACAGAAACTGGATCATTGGTATCATGTGGTTCTTTCTCGGGGCTCGATTGAGGATTTAGTGAAGGAGTGTGATCTCTGTTGTTCGAAATTTGAGATAGCAGAGATCCACGGGGTGATTTCAGGAAGGATGGGATCTATTTCGTCGGAACTGATATGGAAAGCTCGGATCTGAGGCGTAAGGGGAGAATCGGTGGAGTTATTTGGATAACTCTTCTCTCCACTGGTGGAGATTTAAGAGGTTGCGATTTGGAGATTTGGGATTGCGGCAATTTACAGATTTGGTACGTGGTTTGTTTTTTATTTGATTCTCGTGGGGATTTGTTTAGAAAACACAAGGAAACAATGGTAACACCTTTGGAAGGTTTAGAAATTAGGGAGATAACTTTGAGATTTTCTTTATTATTCGGTATCACTAGTAGATACTCTTTGGTTGTGATTTGGAATACGAAGGTTTCGACACCTTTTACTGCATCTCGTAGCGATATTGGTTTTCAAGATATGGTGATTTGGTGTATCATGGGCTATCTGTGGATACGATTTTGTCTTAAACAAGTTACAGTATATATAGAATTGCGGTTAATATTGACTATCATCACATCACTCTATAATTCTTGCTGGTATCTATTGGGTTTTTTGGTTGGCCTTCTTTTTATTACTCTTTTCTCATTTGGTTTTACAATGACTCAAGGAAACTGGATTCAAAAGTCAGGAGGGAAGAAGGTGGAGGTGGCTAGGCCTGGAATAAGGATAACGGTGCCAAAGTTCGACAACTCGGAGCTTATAGCCAGTTACTCTAAGACTCTCATCGGAAGATGTATGAACCCTCCGAGGCAGGATATGAACGATCTTCTGTTCATGCTTCCAAGGATTTGGAACGTTGAAGGCAGGGTAGTTGGGGTGGATCTCGGGTTAGGAAGGTTCCAGTTCAACTTTGATCTGGAGGAGGACATTGTGGCGGTACTCAAGATGGAACCTTTCCATTTCGATCATTGGATGTTGTCATTGGTCAGATGGAAGCCGGTGCTAGAACCAAACTACCCATCTAAAATTGTGTTTTGGGTTCGTGTATTGGACATCCCTCTTCACTTCAGGGTAGCTCCGATCTTTCAGAGTGTGGGAGAGGCCCTTGGCCAAGTTCGGGGTCCAGTGGATCGGGTGGGAGGAAGAGTTCGAGTAGAGATTGATGCTTTCAAGCCATTGGTCTTTTCGGCAGCTTTCGAATGTGAGGAAGGTGTGGAGATTATGGCGTCTCTTAGGTATGAAAAGCTTTTCGGTTTCTGCAAAGAGTGTTTCAGACTTACTCACGATACCTCTAGATGCCCAACTTTGAACAAGGAGGAGCCTGTGCAGTTCATGGGGGGGTCAACGGAAACGGAGAGAGGCAACGCCACCAGCTACAAAGCTGCGGTTACAAACAATAATAGGCAGTTTGAGGAGCGTAGTGGAGGACAGCAGGGACGTCACCAAGGTGCTCGAGGGGGTGACAAGGGTAAAGGAGTTGCAAGAAACAGGCAGGCGCCTAACAAGTATGAGGAGCCTTACCATCCTTACAGAGAGAAGCTTCCTAGAGGAAATGGTGAAGGGTCTTCCTATGGAAGAAACGGTGAAGGGTCTTCCTATGGAAGAAACGCAGGTTATGGGGATAGGAGTAAGGGATCACAGACTTAGGAGCCACAACAGTCTCGAGCTAGTCAAGGTGATCGCACTTTTATTAACCCGGAGAAGCTTATGCTCGATGCTTTTAAAGGTGCTCCTCTTCCACCGGTTATGGAGCCATCACAGACTACGACAGTTGCTGGCCATCTTCTTCTAAGGCTTGCAAGGAGTTGGTGTTTGATAACACGTTGGTACCCATTGAGTTGGCTTTCTACTCAAAATTTGGTTGTGGCAGGTGAGATGGAGAATTTGGAGTTACAGGTTGAAGAAGGGGAGGACCCTAAAGCTTTGGTGGATATAGCTCAAGTCCAGGCATTGGACGAAGCTAACTTGATGATAGAGGGAGTGCTGCTTTCGGACTCGGAGCTTCTGCTGGAGGAGGGCGAGGAGGGACAAGATTGGGAGCAGGGGGAGATCATGGACTTTATGGAGGAGCAGGAGATGAGTATAGAGGTTACTGATGCCCTCACAACTGTTACGGTGGGAGAGGAGATTCCTGCTGTTACGGAGGGTCAGGCAGAAGGGGAGGGGGTTAATGCCAAGAAGAAGAAAAGCGCTCAGACAGGTCTAGAAGTGCCGGGAGGAGTTAAGAAGCGAGGACCACCAGTTTTTGTTTCTCCTCGTAAGAACTTATTGGTGAAGGCAGGGAGCAAGCCAGGGGACAAGGGCGTCAAGAAGGCATCCACTAGGCCAAAGAATCCATCGGAGTAAGGTTTTCCTATTGGTGGAGTTTGTGTTTTAAAATTTTCTTATTGAATAATGTCGGATTCAATTATGAAATCCTTTAGAATCGAGTCTGGTCCCAGTTGTGTTTTTGTTTCGGAATTGTTTGTTATTTCTGGCCTTATTGTGTGGCATGATCGGGTTCATCTACGGATGATGATGGTTTCGCAGAGAAACAGTAATAAAACCTCATTGTTTTGGTGTCTTTATAGTGTACTCTCTGTGATGGTGTCTTTTGGAAAATCAGATTGTTTGGTAAAGAGGAATGTGGGGAAGTTTGGTAATATTGGGTCGTGGAGTTTGGTTATATTGACCATCAGCTGTTACAACCAAGACCATCGACAATGCTGTCTTTGTAGCGTCGGTTATCAGGACCCAAAATATGCTGTATTGTGGTTTTTTTTCTAGCTATTGTCCTCGTGGCTTTAAACAAATAAAAGGTATTCAGGTTTGTACAAAGTATGGTGATTTCTGGTGGTCTTTAAAACGGCATTCTTGGAGTGATTTAGATGACTTAATATGGAACTCAAGGGGATGGAATTTTATTTTATTGTTTCTTATGAGATATCAAGATATCATTAAATCTTTATCTCTTAGTTCAATGGAGTTTTATACAGAATCTTATTATGAAAATTCTAAGTTGGAATTGTAGGGGAGTGGGAAGCAAGTGGACTATGAGTTATCTTCGGGAAATATGGCATAAATATAAACCAGATTTTTTGTTTCTCTCGGAAACAAAAAAAGATGCAGAATTTATGCAAGGATTGCAGTCACATTTTGGATATGATAATTTGATTACAGTGGATCCGAATGGAACAAGTGGGGGCTTAGCACTTTTCTATAATAATGAGTTTCAAATTCAGGTTCTGTATACGAGTAATAGGATGATAGATGTTGAAGCAGTCACTCTTGGTAAAAAAGTGTTTTTAACTTTTGTATACGGTGATCCGGTTCAGAACCTAAGAGAGCAGGTGTGGGAGCGATTGACACGGTATGGGTTGGCGAGATCTGAACCATGGTTCATCATTGGAGATCTAAATGAGATTACCGGGAATCATGAGAAAGAGGGAGGATCTTTACGAAGTGCTAATTCATTTGTTCCTTTTAATGATATGATAAGGAATAGTGGGCTACTAGAATTTCCGGCAAGGGGAAATAAAATGTCGTGGCAAGGTAGACGAGGAAAAGGCAAAGGAGCGGTTATGATTAGGTGCCGACTGGATCGTGCACTAGCCAATGAGGAATGGCATACACTTTTTCCAATTTCTTATACGGAATATTTAGGAATGGTAGGATCGGACCATAGACCGGTAGTTGCCTTTATTGAGGATAAAGTCCGTAGAAGAAAAGGACAGTTTCGATTTGATAAAAGATGGATTGGACAGGAGGGTCTTCTGGAATCGATTGCAATGGGATGGAAGGAATCTGGTCTCGGCATTTCCGACGATATTGTCTCAAAAATTAGTAATTGTAGGCATGAGATTGCGGCCTGGCGGAAAAATAATCCACCGTATGGGAAGGAAAAAATAGCTGAGCTTCAAAAAGCGCTAGAAGAAGTACAAACGGATGATTCAAGGTCACAAGAGGAGATTATTGAGGTTTCTAAGAAATTGCAAGAGGCATATAAGGATGAGGAGGAGTATTGGCATCAGAAAAACCGAAATATGTGGTACTCATCGGGGGATCTAAATACTAATTTCTACCATGCATTAACAAGGCAAAGACGGATTCAAAATAGGATTGTGGGACTCTATGATGAGGCGGATAATTGGATTACTGATGCAAATGGGGTGGAGAAGGTGGCGGTGGATTACTTCGGAAATCTGTTTACATCTACGGATCCATCAAATTTTGATCAATTTTTGGAGGAAATAACACCGTCTATCTCACTTCAGATGAATCAACGTCTTCTCCGGGCCGCAACGGAGGATGAGGTGAAACAAGCTTTATTCATGATGCATCCGGAAAAGGCGCCGGGACCAGATGGAATGACTGCTTTATTCTTTCAGGTTTCTTGGCATATTATTAAGGAGGATCTGGTGGAATTGGTGAACCATTTTTTAACTTCAGGGGAGATGGATCCAAGATTAAATATTACCAATATTTGTATGATCCCAAAAACGGAAAGACCTACACGGATGACAGAGTTGAGACCCATCAGTCTATGTAATGTAGGATATAAGATTATATCAAAGGTGCTTTGTGAGAGGTTGAAAATATGCCTTCCAAGACTTATTTCGGAAACACAATCAGCTTTTGTGCCAGGAAGGTTAATTTCAGATAATATTCTGATTGCTCAAGAGATGTTCCATGGGTTGAGGACAAATAAGTCTTGTCAAAATAAGTATATGGCGATAAAGACGGATATGAGTAAAGCATATGATAGGGTGGAGTGGGATTTTATCCAAGCATTACTCAACAAATTAGGATTTGACCCACGCTGGACAAAACTAATGATGGAATGTATTTCATCGGTTCAGTATCGGGTGTTACTAAATGGTCAACCAAAGGGACTTATAACCCCACAAAGGGGACTTAGGCAGGGAGATCCACTATCTCCATATCTTTTTATCTTGTGTACGGAGGCTCTGATTGCAAATATTAAGAAAGCGGAACAAGGAAAACAATTGACGGGAATGAAAGTAGCAAGGGCTTGCCCATCAATATCTCACTTGCTGTTTGCAGATGATAGTCTTTTCTTTTGTAAAGCACAAAAAGAGGAGTGCGAGACTATTCTTAGGATCTTGAAGGAATACGAGGCGGTGTCGGGCCAACTGATAAATTTTCAGAAATCGTCTATTCAATTTGGGCATAAAATTGATGAATCTAGGAGGCAAGAGATGAGAGACATTTTGGGGATTCAGAATATAGGAGGAATGGGGTCATATTTGGGATTACCAGAAAATATAAGTGGATCTAAGGTACAAGTGTTTGGTTTTGTACATGATCGGCTAGATACAAGAATTAATGTATGGACATTTCGATATTTTAGTAAAGGAGGGAAGGAAGTGGTTATTAAATCGGTGGTTACGGCTTTGCCTAATCATGTAATGTCATGTTACAGACTACCACAAACTACTATAAAGAAGCTTACGGGTACAGTTGCGAAGTTTTGGTGGAGTCCTGGGGGAAGTACAAAAGGTATGCACTGGCAATCATGGGATAAAGTGTGTCTTCCTAAGGAAGAAGGTGGATTGGGTTTTAAAGATATTTTGAATTTTAACACGGCGATGCTTGGAAAGCAGCTCTGGCGTCTAATAGATAAACCGAACACTCTATTCTCTAGAGTGTTTAAGGGTAGGTATTTCAGGAACGCTTCACCCCTGGAACCAATCCGTTCTTACTCCCCATCATATGGCTGGAGAAGTATTGTATCAGCTAGATCTCTGGTTAGCAAAGGACTAATTAAACGGGTGGGAACAGGGTCATCTATCTCAGTATGGAATGACCCTTGGATCCCAACCACTCGCCCGAGACCAGCAAACAAAAATCAACACAACTTGTTTCCGGAACTTACCGTGGACTCTCTTATTTCCCCAGGCTCTAGGACGTGGAATACACAAGCTATTCGGGCTTTGGTGGACCCATTGGATGCGAAGATTATAGAAAGTATACCTCTCAGCAGATTTTGTATGGAAGACAAGGATGGCTGGCATTTTGCCCGCAATGGAAAATATACGGTTAAATCAGGATATGAGGTGGAAAGAGTTTACCCAGATAAAGAAAAACAACCAGCTTTTTATGGTCCGACGGTAGATGTTTTGAAAGCTTATTGTTGGAAGGTGAAGTGTCCGCCAAAGATGAAGCATTTTCTCTGGCAAATTGTATCAGGGTGTGTTGCGGTGAAAAAGAATTTAAAATCACGAGGGATGCAAGGGGAAATTAGTTGTGATAGATGTGGGAATGTTGAGGAATCTTTGAACCATGTATTCTTTGAATGTCCTCCAGCACGGCAAGTTTGGGCATTATCAAAGATACCATCAAATCCAGATGTTTTTCCTTCGGGATCATTTTTCACTAATATGGATCATTTATTTTGGAGAGTGTTACCTCAGATGAACGATCATCAGTTTGTATGGATATTATGGTATATCTGGAAAGCAAGGAACTGTAAGGTTTTTAGCAATCTGGATATTGATGCAAGGGATACACTAAAATTGGCAGAAACAGAATCTACTATGTGGGCGGCAGCACAGGAATTGAATAAAAAGCACTCTATACCACCGCAAGTACATACACTCCCCATAATTCCAGGGAGATGGTGTTTCGTAGATGGTTCGTGGAAGGACACGGATTCTTTCTCGGGACAAGGATGGTTCAGTACCTTGGAAGGTTTCGAGGGCCTAATGGGGGCGCGAAATGTTCGGGCAAGTATGTCTCCTCTTCATTCGGAGGTGGAGGCATTGATTTGGGCAATGGAATGTATGAGAAATTTACGACAGTCTCAGGTTACGTTTGCAACGGATTGTTCTCAGTTGGTGAAGATGGTTTCGGAACCAGAAGAGTGGCCAGCATTCGCAAGTTACCTGGAAGATATCAAGAGTCTACAAGGTTGTTCCCTCAGCTCACAGCTCCTTCATGTACCACGAACGGCAAATTCAAGAGCGGATCGTCTAGCACGCAGTGCCAGACAACAATCGTCTTTTGTCATTCACATGGATGCAGAGTTACCAGATTGGTGTGCAGAATCTATATGAGTCTGTATTTTTTATGAGACAAAAAAAAAAAAAAAAAAAAAAAAAGCAGTTTCGATTTAATCAATATACAGTTGATAAGGTAATTAATTTTTACCCGCTCTGCCAAGCTGTGGCTATCAGTGGCTTGTCAAGCTTGAGCCAATCTAAACGGAGGAAGATTTCAACAGTTGGCGTTAAACTCCATGTACCTGATCTGAATGTGAAACCTTGTTCTGATTCCGATGAGGAAGAAAAAGGAGAAATTACGAAAGCATTTTAGAATCTTGTAAGTTTAAAATGTCATGATGAATGTTATGTTGATCATAAGTTTTCGTACGAACTTGAGGTCGAGATCTTTGCTCGTCTTCCAAGCTTCGAATACTGGAAACTGCAGTTTCTTAACAAGAAAAATTAGCAATTGTTAACAAATATAATAAAACTGAAATGGTAATTTTAAGTAATATACACTTTTACCATCTAAATTTAAAATAATTTACACTACAAGAAAAATGAGTTTTAATAGCAGACCAGTATAGCGTTTTTTACGATTGTGCTATGGTTGTTATACCTGTGTTTTTAAGATAGCGTTTGTATATTTGGAAACGCTATGATAGAATAGTATATTTAAAAACGCTATGATAGAAATTTTTTAATAGCAGATAATTAAAAACGCTATCTTTGACTTTTCAAATCTCTAAACCCCAAATAGTTTTTAAATCCTAAACTCTCTATATATAAACTTTAAACTCTAATTATTTTAACATCAAATCCTAAATTTGACCTCAAATATTAAATATAACTCCAAAAATTATCTCTTATTCAAAAGTTAATCTTAAATCTCAATACCCTAAACCTTTAACACTCAAACCCTACAATCAAACATTTATCCTAAACTTATAATTTAAATATAAAATCTTAAACCTAAATAAAAACTTTTCAAACTTAAATCTAATTCTCAAGGAAAGGAAATTCAAACTTATTTTCAGAAACCACAAATATAATGTTTACAAAATTAAACATCTTAACTAATTTCATTTTACTTCAAACTTTAATCATAGTCCAAACCCTTATATAAAATTGAATCATAACTTATAAAAGTTTAAAATTTTCATTCTATTTTTTACAAACATTAACCCCAAACTATAATTAAATTAATTATATATAATTGTTTTTGTCAAAATTATATATAAATATTTAACTTAATTACAATATTAAATGAAAAAATAGTTTTTAATGGATTAGTTTTGGCCCTTGATGGATTTCAATCCAAAGGTCAGAAATTAATGTTTTATTTATCTTTGTCTCTTTTTCTCATTGGTCAATCTTTTAAGCACAAGGATAGCTATCTTGACCATTGATTATTTTTGATCCTATGGCTAAAATCACAGATCTCACATCTCTATCTCTTTCTTCCTTCTCCAACGTTTTACGTCTCATCTCTCATTCTCTTTTTTTTTTTATATTTCAGATCTAAAATTAATCTCTTCTAATTCTTCTTTAATCTTTTGAATCTCTATCTTTCTCAATCATCACAACAAACACACGACCTCCGCCGTCCAGGCATCACAACCACCACCGCACGGCCTCCTCCGTTCGTTTGCCGTCCTAACATCACCACCACCAAACGTTTGCCGTCCCATCATCACCACCACCACCACACCTCCATGGTTTGAAATCTATCTCTCTCTATATGTATATATCTCTGCCTCTAATTCTCTCTCTGTTTTTGAACTGCTATGATTTGGCTTTGGGATGGACGAGGCACGGCGAAGCAGGCATGATGGTGGAGGTGGAACCAGAGAAGAAGAGATGCAGAGAAGGATAGAAGACAGACACGAGGATGGAGCCGAGCAAGCAGAAGAAGAAGAGAGACGAATCAGAGACTTCGCGGGCGAGGATCGGAAGAAGAAGGCGCCGTCTTGGTGGTCGAGCGTGGTGGCTACACCACTCAGTCATCCTGAAGAAGCTTGTTATTAGGTTTAGATTCTTTAGGTTTAGTTTCTATTTTTTTTTTTGGTTTAGTTTGGTTTAGTTTTTTTTTTTGGTTAGCTTGGTTTAGTTTGTATCCCGGTTAACTAATTTTGGTATATAAAGTTTTTAAAATATATTTATTTGTATTTATTTGTTTTCTATTTTTTTTTTATTTTTTAATAATACAAACAATAACAAAAAAATACAGCTATCAAAGAATAATTAATTGCATATAGAAAATCGCTATCGTAGCGGAAGAAAAGATAGCAGTGCTAAAAACCGCTATCTAAAGTGCTTGACCTATTATTACGGGCGATGATACAGCGTTTCTTAAACCGCTGTCGTATCGATAGATAGCGTTTTTCGTCCGCTAGTAAAAGCCATTTTTCTTGTAGTGTTAATTAAATAAAAATACCATACACTACTTAAAATTTTGGGAAAAAAAATTAAATATCTAATTTTGCTAATTTATAATATGGTATATACAGTAAGGAATATGATTTGATTTTTCTATCAAATTCGAATTGGTTTAATGTTTCTATGTAAAGTTGCAAGTATCCATTGTGTCTATAAAAGAAAAGTCAGTTTATATAAATATCTTAACAAAGCTAAGGGAGACTGGGAGAGAGGTTGGGCCCGAAGACTTCAAAAAATATCTTAGAACGATTTACCGAACTGTGAGATTTGGTCCTCGACTCCTCTTCTGCGAAGCCCATCAGTGTGTTTGCTGCGGCCCAATAAGAAGACCTGAATCAGAAGACTCAAGTTCAGCTTGAGTGGGCTTTGGATTAATGATAAAAAGCCCAAGTCTCACCTCTATTTATGCTGAGTTGCGACGCAGAGGATTATATCTCGTGTAACGTCTATAACAACCATCGTCGTCTTGATCTCATGAGAGTGAGAGAGAGAGAGAGAGAGAGAGAGAGAGAGAGAGAGAGAGAGAGAGAGAGAGAGAGAGAGAGAGAGAGAGAGAGAGAAGTGTGACGCCATTGTTGTAAACCACCAAGAGAGATAGTGAATTCTAGGCACCGATTCTGAAGGAGATGTAAACAATGCCAACTACTTAAATTTTCAAGGGAGATTCATGGTAAGTAACAAGCAAAAAACAAGTAACAAGTAATCTAGTGAATTATGTAACTTTTACTGTTAATAAAATCTATGGACGACCAACTTATGGCTCTTAAAAGTAGGCATGAGCATGGATCAAATAGTAGCATGTTTTCTAGTATTAGTGATTTATCAATCAATACTATTATTTGAGAAGTGAATTTGCTGATTTGTCATGTATTCTATAATTTTAGACTGAATCATTATTTTAAAATAAACAATTTTAATTAAACTGATTAAAATTTTAATGTAGTTAATGAATAACTGTATAATTCATTATCTAACTGATTCCAAATTAATATTATAAAAATTATCTTAAAAATAAATGGAAAACATGTATGAAAAAACATCACTACATGTATTTATTTTGTGTTTATCTACATCTTTCTTTCTTATTTTTTAATTTTTATAATTAGTAGTACATATAGACATATAATAATTAGATTTATCTATCAATTTATGAATTTACTTATTTTTCATGTTCTCCATGATTTTAGGTTAAATCATTAGTTTTAATTAGACTGATTAAAGTTTTGATATCTTTAATAAATAATAATATAATTCATTATTTAACTGGTTACACATTAATATTATAAATATTATCACAAGAAATAAATGGAAAACACGTTTGAAAAAAAGATAATTTCATGTATTTATTTTGTGTTTATCTACATATTTCTTTCTCGTTTCGTAATTTTTATAATTAATAATATATATACACATATAATAATTAGATTTATCATTATACTAAAATATTAAAATATTTTAAAAATTGATTTGTATTTGTTTGCAAGCATAATATGCCATGTTATATATTTTTATGAAAAGATTTATATAAGTACTAACAATAAATTTGATTTATATTTGTTAGTTAGCGTGATTTCTTCGTGGTTTTTTCATTTTTATTTTTATTATTAAGTTGCAAGAATAACATATATAAATGTTATTTAACTTGAAAAAATTAATATGTTTTACTTTTTTCTTAATAGTTTTTGGGAATGAAATGATCTTTTTATAATATTTATAAAATTTCTCCCTCCAAATGGGAATATTTTAAAAATATTAATTTTTTATTTACAACAAGTACCCTATATTTATAAAACTTTTAAATTGACTCTATTTACTTTTAAATATTTCAAGAGTTTCACAGAATTATAAATTTGTTTAAACTAAAATTTAGTTAAAAGACTATTATGTAGAGAAAATGTGATTATATTTGTTTTTATAGAAACTTTATTTTCCAAAATGATTTGTTTTATTTATGATTATTAGAGTTTGAAAGTTAAAGACCATTTAAAAATAAAAAAAATATTATGACTTTATAATAACAAAATGTGGTTTTTATATATTTTGAGATTTTGTAGATTTTGGAAATTCCAAGAATTTTTTTTTAATAACATAACTTTATATTAAAATTTATATATTTGTTTACTAAATTATAAAATCGACTATAAATTAATATAAGAAAAACTGGTAAAAGATAACAACATATTTTAAAACAAAAATATTAATTTTGTTTTTAAAAAAACAAATTTATATCAATAAAGGTTAAAAATTGAAAGATTCACAAAGTGGTATAAATTTAGTGTTTTATTTAATTTTTTTTTATCTTTAAAATAATAGTACATTTTTTAATAATTGTCTATAACAGAATTATGTCCGCATGTGCGGGTAAAACACCTAGTTTGCTTAGTAATTCACAGATATCCGATTTTGCATTTTGCTTTGCTTTGCAAAAACATTGATATCCGGTTTTCCGGATATCCATAATTCTTTTTGATATTTACAAATATTCAGAGATATTTATGGATACTTCATTCACTTTGTTCATTACAACTAAATCTAAAAAAATAATACAATTTATTTTTTGAAATATCTTTTACATAAAAAATACAAATTAAAAAATCAATGAAATTATATATTTTAGAAATTTTAGAAACTAGTAATTTTTCTAGAAAATAATTTAGATTTGTATTAAGATTTTATATTATTTTTTTTAATTTAATATTTTTATATGTAACTTATAAAATTAAATTAACAAATTATATGTTAAATAATAATTGTGTAATATTTTATATTTAAAACTCTATATTTAATCGTAGATATATATCTATTTGTATAAAAAATTGCTTTGTTTTTACTGAATATTGATTTTTAGTATTTGGTTTACTTTGAAAATTTACAGATTTTCGGATCTTTAGGATGAAATCAAAGCCAATAACAAGAAATACCAGGGGATATCAGGTTAAAACAGAGAATATGGAAGTCAAAGTCTCCCCTGAAGCTGCAATATTTCCAATGAAGACTATTATCACAAAGTTTGGCTACTGGTAGTAACTTGAAACGAAGACACATTACTCATGATGCTATTTGTAAAGGATGTTTTCAAGCAGAGGAAAAGGAAGCACATCTTTTCTTTGAGTGCACTTATGCGAAAGCGGTATGGAGACTATCGGGTATTTCAAACTCTGTTATTAATGATCCAAATTCTACTTTAGAAGCAAATATAGAAGAATGTCTGAAATGTAGTACATATATAAGGCTGGCCATCTAAAGATTTACCATTCTGGATTTTATGGAGAATTTGGAGGAGCAGAAACATTCTGATTTTTCAGAAGAAGAATATATCTTGGCAGAATGTAGTAAGGCAAGCTAAGAAAGATGCAAGAGAATGGTCAACACAGAAAGACCAGAATCATCAAGAAATAGTGAGGGGAAGTAGAGCTGAAGATCAAGACAAGTTATGGAAGAGACCTCCAGAGATTGATTGGAACTCCATTGGTTTTATCTTTGATTTCTATTCTATTATATTATTCAGACTATGAATTCTGTTATTGTTTCTATGTCTGAGTAGTCATCTTGTTAGGTTTAGGGATTGCATGAGCTTAATGTCAAACTGATAATCAATTAGGATTGTTAGGATATCTATAGATCTCTACACCAGGGTTATTTGTAATATTAGGATCTAGAGTAGTTGGAATAACACGACAGTGTGACTAATTGCTTGAGCCTAGAATCATAAGACAATTTAGTGGCACGAAAGTGCCATCAATTAACGAAATTTGAATCCTACTATATTAGATACCTAGGCGCATACGACAGTTGGTCTAGGAACCTAGTTGAACATAATCGATTAGGTCGTTAATGCTTGTCTGAAGAAGCATCGATCGACGCTCTAGCCATAGCATTGATCGATGCTCACTCCTTGTTCGCACGCGACAGCTGGAACATAGGATTCATACATCTGATTAGTAATTGCATGCGAAAGCTGGATTACTTACTTATTGTAATCGAGTTCTAAAATTGAATCTATAAACCCTTGCATCCTTGATTGTGGTTTTGAATCTCGTGATTGATAGATCTCTAAGTCTAGCTTTTATCTTTTATATCTTACAACTTCAACCAATCTTACAATTGCCTTGTTCACCTTACTTTCGTTTATTTACTGCTTTATAAAATGTTTGCCTAGCTTAATCTTAATATCTATAGTCTATTGTGTGTCGACGCTCCTTGTGGAATCGATCCTCAAGTATTACGTACAGTAAACCTCTGAGAGAGTAGCTTGAAGGTTAATTTGAGCATATCAAAATTGAAGCCAACTCTTTCAAATTCAATAACAACTCTTGTAAAAAACTATGAATTCATGCAGGGGCGTACCTGAATATATAGAGGCCATAAACAAAAGAAAAATTAGGGACCTCTTTAATTGATAGTTAGTTTTTCATTTTAGTTTTTTCTTATTATTATTTTTTAGCTTTTTCATTGACATATTCATACCAGACCTGATTTTATTTCGGTTTACATTGTTATTCTTTTTTTTCTAACAGTAAATATGAAATAATTATAAATTTTTGAAATGAATTTTATAAATAAGGGTCTTTCAAAAATGGGGGCCCAAAGCCCATACTTCATTTAAGTTTGCTGAAGGACGTCCTTGAATTCGTGAATGATAAAATCATTTTCTTTCAATTCTTTTTATTTTTAAATTTCCAGATAATATACAAAAACTAACAGTTTATACTGCAAAATAAAACAACCACTATTTTAAACAAGTTAACTAGGTGTTTCAAGTGCCTAAGGCTAAATTTCAAAAATATAAATTTTCACAAAATTTTATATATAAATACTAGGGTTTCTCCCGTCCTACGGGCGGGATATTATACTTAAAATTACATAAACTGATCATGATCGGGTAGCTTAAACATGAGTAAGGGATCAATGTGAGATAAATTCATGAAAGTATATGCATCAATAAACTTGCTTAAGCCATGATTATACTTGACACAACAAATGTTTGTTTTTTTTTTTTGACAAGTATGTGAATTTCATTATCAAGATAATGACACTGGGGATACAAATAGATTTTGCAAGCAAAGCCTACTGCATCAATGGATGCTAATTAAAGCAGAGGTCAAAACAAAGCCCCAAAAAAAGCTAAAAAAGACTTTGCAAGACAAACAAGGTTTAATCTAACCCATGGGGCTAAGACTAAAGCTTAACTAAAACGAAATTCCTAACAGCTATGAAATTCCAGTAGAACAACACTGAGCCTTGTCGACGGTACCTGCAACAAGAGTGATGATCAACAGAGCAGAACAGCCGGAGAACAATACGAGGACCCGCATATTGTCCCGAAGGCGACTTCAAACTAGCAACAGGCGAAGCAGGGGTGACTAGGTCCTGGTCCGGCCATCACATAAAGAAGTCCACTCCAGACGCTGGTGACTCCAGAAGCTAGCAAGTCGGCACCTTGTGAGTCCAAAACCGAGGAAGAGAAGCGCGCAGGTAAGCGCGAGTTGTGACTAGGGGAAATGATACACTAAAAATGAATCTTTGCTACTGCCAAGTTAACAGTTGCAATTGTAGTATTTGAGATTCAAATCCAGAGGACCAGTCTACACTCTAGTTCTATAAGTTTCAGAATCAAGCTAAGAAGAAAATATGAATTGGTTGAAATAGGCGATAGTAAACAAGCAAAATAAACACGAGATTGATTCAATTAAACAAGAGCTAGCCTAGGGTATTTCATCGGGTGTTGAATTGGAGCCAAACAATTATTCAAGCGCGATAAAGTGCTTTCTAGAACTCGGATCACTCAGCTGGAACACTCCACTGTCGTGGTAGTGATCGCTTTGCAGATCGATCTCACCACCTAACTGTCGTTGGGATGAGAATCGATTGCAAGCTTTAGAGAACAGGTCCGATCAGTTCACTTACCACCCTAATATCTACTTTCGCTGATTAGGGATACTAAGCTCATTCAATACATGTCAAGTTATCATCCTAAGCGGTTAACTAGGTGACGAACTAGTGATCTAACATCAAGTGATCAGTTTAATGAAAGCAGTAAGAACAATATGAATGAAGAACAGTTATGGATCGCTTATCTATGTTTAGCTCATGTCTCAACACCCTAAAAACCCTAGGCGAGCAAGGTCACTACTCGATCATGATGCACATAAACAAAGACATAAATCCTGAATAAAATTGCATAAGAAAAGAGTATGAAACAATAGGGTTCAGATGATCTTCTCTATGAGAGGATGGATTCTTCTCCCTTACAAGTTGCAGATCGCAAATACTCAGTGTTCTCTTGTAAAAACTAGCGTAAGAAAAAATAGAAAATAGATAGATGGCCTTTTATATGGAGGCGCCAATCAGAAGAAAAGAGATTAGGGCAACAGGGCTTAAAATCCCGAAATAGGAGTTTCCATATTCGTCTGGAACAATCGCCGGATCACTCCGTCTGCTTGTTCCGCTTGAGAGAGAACAGTCTCGGGATTGTTCTCTTGAGTGTTCTCCGCAGGAATGCTCCAAAAGGACTTCTTTTCATCAGGCACCTTCTCTTCTTCCTTCTGCTAACTCCAGACCTGTAAAAGGTCAAAAAGGACTAGACTGACACGAATTAGTGACTTCAAACAAAAGAAAACACATATACAATGATGTGAAAAACACCATATATCAATTCCCCCAGACTTAGATCCTTGTTTGTCCTCGAACAAGGCAAGTACCAAGAATAGGGAGAAGGGTTTGAAAGTGTGGGAACTCGCTTATTCTCAGCAACCATACTCTTACCACAAATCTCTGAACCATACAAGCTGAAGACTAGGACCACACACACTTACTAAGAATCCCCCTGATCGCTGTTCGAAGATCAGCTCCTTACTCTATATCTTAACCTGAAAAGGCAACACTTTCGAGACAAAACTCCTTATGCTCAATTAAGATCAGCGTGAGCTTCTTGTCACAGGCTCTACTCAGAGAGAACGGGCTAGGTATAGAACAGGCTAATTTTTATGGTGGAGTTCAAGAGTGTTTAGGGTTTACCAAGAGCGGGTGCAGTATATCGCACAAAATGGTCGTGAGAGGACGGCTCCATTGAGGTCCACAGTCCTTACTCATCTCTGCCAATCGGACTGCTCTCCGATAGATCGATCATAGGACTGCTCTGCGCGCTTCAACTTCCCCTTCGGAACACTTCACTGAAACCACCATTACTTTCTCAACTTCCCCAGTTGCATGCATCATAGATTCTTCCCCTTCTCGTCACCAGTAAATCAAAGCAAAACAAAAATATTTTTTTTTTTTTTTTTTTTTTTTTTTTTTTTTTTTTTTTTATATATACTGAATTACAAAATGCTGGGGTGACGAGCAAGGAGGTAACAAGTGATGTACATGATGCCACTGGTGATTCATTCTGGTCTGTTCTAGCCACTTACTTCTTCGTTGTTCTCCATGGTATCGGAACAGGCATCTCGGTTGTTCCCTTACGTATTGGAACAAGCACTCCGGTTGTTCTGCCTGCTTCCACTGTGTGAGCATTGATGAGTAAGAACTGCGTCGATCCTTTCCTCTCCGACCTTTTTGCACATATCTGCACATAAAGTACTAGAAAAGCAAATGCATGAGGGTGGAATTAAAGGTCAGGGTTCAAGGTGGGAACTAGCTAAAGATGAGCTAGCCACTCAGGAACAGCAAGAGGGATAAAAATCGGATAAGAAGTCCTGAGTGTAGTTCTCATTCTACCCTGATCTAGTGCCCATGACAAGAAGAATTAAAGTCCAGATTAGGTTCAGATAAAGTGGAGTTAAGTCTGCCCAGTGTAACCTGATCGGTATAGAACTTCTGGAGTGTCAAATGAGATAAGTCAGGGTGTTCCAGGTCCATGTGTGGGTCTTTCATCACTGCTAAGGTCACTGAATAAGAAGGTTAAAGCACGAGGTGGTTAAAGAGCATCACAAATAAGGTCCTGATTCCCACAATAGTTTTGACTGACTCGATCCTAAAAACTGACTCGATAAAAACATGAAAATGACACAAAGACTGACTCGAGAAGCACACACAAGCGATCAAAGTACATTGCTCCCCCAGACTTAGTTCACACCATCCCTGGTTGTGAAAATAAATCAGAGGAAGCTGAAACAAACCAAACTGAAGCAAATAACATGAAAAATAAATAGTTCAGATGGATAAGACAAGGGATAGAAATAGTCCTTTCGGACTCAGTCTGAATCGCCGCTACCGGAGTGACCAGCTGTCCTCCTGTTCCTCGGCAGTCTCACTCCTCCAGTCGATGTCCCTGCTTGTTCCTTGCTTGGGCGCCTTGTTCTCTGCGGTGTACGCTCCTCCTGTGCTCTAATGCAGCCGCCTGTGATCGCCCTGAGAATCCTCTTCATGAGGCTGTTGTTCTTCTTCTGGGAATCAACCATCCAGCGTCTGTAGGCGTGATCATCAGTCACATCGGTGAAGTCCTCCAGGTCGTACTCACCATCAGCCGGTGGATCATCTTGCTGAACCGGCGCCTTAGGATCATCGCAGAGGTGTTCTTCAGCCGGTGAGAACACAATGTTCTCCAAAGATAAGAAGTCTGTGAACCCAGGCATAGGGAGCTTGCAGTACAGAGGGTTCCCTTCTTTGTCCTGGAACTTGTAGGTGGTCTCGTCGCGCAGGATGTGACATGCGATCAGGTAAGGAGTATCGATGTACTCAATCGCAGAGACGACCGTGTAAGAGCTGAGGTTGATGTTGAAGTGCTGGAACAAGGGAGTGAGCAGACTGCCGCAACGATCCTTCTTATCATCAGTTCGAACCAGTGTGTCTCTGCGCTCAGCGAACATGGAGATGAGGTGATACCCTGGGTTGGTCTTGACTTCCTGGATCGGGGTGATGTTCTCTCTGCGCATCTCGTCCTCAAGTCCCGTGTAGAGAACTTGGAGCTCTCCATTCGTGATCTTGGAGGTGTACTCCTTTGCGAACAAGACGTTGGACACAATCTTGGCGATGATCCGGATAGCGGGGTTCCGGATCTGCGACTGATAGGCCTTGCGAGAGGTGAACTTGCCGGCTGCGATGAGGTCCCAAAAGGTGTCTGCCGGTTTGAACTTTCGTTCCACTGAAATCCCCTTTGGCGTGTCCGCAATCTCGAATAGAGAGTTCAGGTCGTCGAGAGAGATGGAACAGAATTTGCCATCAGCCATGAAGGAGAAGAAGCAGTTCTCGTACGATGGCGCATTGGGGTTCTGGTAAGTGATCTTGCACGTCGCGAGCACTTGCCTGACCAAGTCGGGGTAGAGAACCTGAGCCTGGTAGCAGAGAGGCATGATTCCCATAGCCTGCATTGTGTCGAACACCTCAGTGTCAAGGCCTAGATCGCCTAGTGTTTGCTGGTTCACGAATCGCGTGGGCAAGATCTCTGCTAGGAGGAGCTTGTTGTAAACCGCTGCCGACTCTTTGTCCCATCCCTCGACGTTGAAGTCAAGGAGCATCTGATCATTAAGGTCGATGGGCGCTCCCTCAGTCTTGTTCGGCCACGGGTACCCAGGTGGAGCACTCGCGGCTGGAGAAGCCGTGCTCTTTGTGACTCTAGCATTCCGCATCTTTGGAGGCATCTACAAGACAAAACAAAACCCAATATCAGCACAGTTCGTCGGTTGTTCTAGAAACGATGGAACAATCCAATCTTCTTGTTCCACTCAATTCCATCGATTACTAGACAACCTAGACAAGCCTCAATCTCAACAGTAGAAATCGCAAAGGCCAAGAATCACAAGCAACAAATCGGTTCCTCTTTCATCGAAACTCAATCAAGAATTCAATCCTAGTAGCAAGTATATTATCAAGGGCTACAACCTAGGATGAAATCGCAAATCATAAAGGAAAGAGAGAACCCAAGAAATCACCCCCAAATCGCGATTTGCATGCGCAAAAAGGGAGAGAGTTCTTGGTGATTACCTTGATTGGAGAGATGATTCCTGCAAAACAACCCAATCTCAAGAGAATTCCAAGAGTTTAGAACCAAAATCGATGAGAAAAGAGAGAAGTGAGTTTGCGATTTTTAGGGTTCTAGGGGGAGTGGTTTGCGGCGAGAGAGATGAAGTGGGGAAGTGGAATGTTTGGGTTTTTAATAACCAATCAAAACCGCTTCACTTTCCCCCTTTTTTTTTTTTTTTTTTAATTTTTTTATTATTATTTTTTTTTTGTTCGAGAACTTACCTGGGAACAATCGGCGGAACAACCGCTGGAGTGCTCTCCTGGAGTGATCTCGAATTTTCTTGATTTTTCAACCTGCAAAGTTAGTTCCTAGAAAGATAAAGACAAAGAGAAAACAATATTTACACTCACCAGTGGGTTGCCTCCCACCAAGCGCTTGTTTTATGTCACTAGCTTGACTTCAATGAGCCGATTAGGCTTGAGGGGGATCGCTCAAGGGTATCTCTACACCTTCAGCGATTGTTGTGTCAGCAAGATAGGGCTTGAGACGCTGACCATTAACAACAAATTCTCCTCCTCTTGTGTCCAGCAACACAACAGCTCCATAAGGGCGAACCTCCTTAATGGTGAAAGGTCCCGACCATCTGGATTTAAGCTTTCCAGGGAACAGCTTAACCCGTGAATTGAAGAGTAAGACCTGATCGTTCGGAGCAAAGCTTCTGCTGATGATCCGCTTGTCATGGAACGCCTTGGTCTTTTCCTTGTAGATCTTAGAACTCTCATAGGCCAGATGCCTGATCTCCTCCAACTCGTGGATCTGAATGGTTCGCCTCTCCTTGGCAGGTTTGATGTCGAAGTTGAGTAGTTTGACAGCCCAAGCCGCCTTGTACTCTAGCTCAACAGGTAGGTGGCACGCCTTGCCATAGACCAGGTGATAGGGAGTGGTCCCTAGAGGGGTCTTGTAGGCCGTTCTGTACGCCCATAGAGCATCGTCAAGCTTAAGGGACCAATCCTTGCGGGTGGTGTTGACAGTCTTCTGGAGGATGTTCTTGATCTCCCTGTTGGAAACCTCCACTTGACCACTGGTTTGAGGATGATAGGCGGTTGCAACCTTGTGTTTCACACCATTCTTGCTCAGCAATCCTTGGAACAACTTGTTGATAAAGTGAGTTCCGCCATCGCTTATAACCACTCTAGGCACCCCAAATCTTGGAAAGATGATGGAGGTGAACATCTTGGTTACAACTCGCGCATCATTAGTTGGACTAGCAATCGCTTCCACCCACTTGGAGACATAGTCCACAGCAACTAGGATGTACTCATTCTTGTGAGAGACTGGGAAAGGTCCCATGAAATCGATCCCCCAGCAATCGAACACTTCAACTTCCAAGATGTAGTTCTGAGGCATCTCGTTTCTCTTGCTTATACTCCCCATCCTTTGGCATGAATTGCATCGAGATATGAAGGCGTGAGCATCTCTGAACATAGTAGGCCACCAGAAACCGGCTTGGAGGATCTTGGAAACAGTCTTGAAGGTGGCGAAGTGACCAGCATAAGAGGAACCATGGCAGTGGTGAAGGATCCCTGGAATATCAGCCTCTGGAACACATCTCCTGAAGATCCCATCCTTGCCTTGCCGATAGAGATACGGCTCATCCCAGAAGTAGTGCCTTGCCTCCCTCAGAAATTTTCTCTTCTCATTCCCAGTGAACCTCAAAGGCTCTTTCTCAGCTGCCAAGAAGTTGGCAATCTCAGCAAACCATGGAAGATTCGGGTACTCCTTCTGGATCATTGCAACGAATGCCCCTTCTACGCGGGAACAGTCCTTAACGGCGGGTGATGACTGCTCCATGTTGCGTAGACCAATCGCATTGACGTACTCCATCGGTTGTTCCACATCAAGAACTGTCTCATCTGACACTTTCATCCTGGAGAGATGATCTGCCACGCCATTATCAACCCCCTTCTTGTCTCTTATCTCTAGATCAAACTCTTGGAGCAAGAGAATCCATCTTAAGAGCCGTGGTTTAGCATCTTTCTTCGTGAGCAGGTACTTGAGGGCCGCGTGGTCTGTGTGCACAATCACCTTTGATCCAACCAGATAGGATCTGAACTTCTCAAAAGCGAACACGATGGCAAGGAGCTCCTTCTCTGTGGTTGCGTATCGGCATTGAGCTTCATCTAAAGTTCTGCTTGCATAGTAGATCACGTGAAGCTTCTTGTCTTTACGCTGTCCAAGGACTGCTCCCACTGCAAAATCACTTGCATCTGTCATGATCTCAAAAGGGAGATCCCAGTCTGGAGGTTGGACAACTGGTGCACTGACTAGAGCTCCCTTGATCGTATGGAATGCGGCTAAGCAGTCACTGTCAAAGGCAAACTGAGCTTCCTTGCAGAGCAGCCGAGTGAGTGGTCTCGCGATCTTAGAGAAGTCTTGGATGAACCTCCTGTAGAAACCAGTGTGTCCCAGGAAACTCCTGATTCCCTTCACTGAAGTTGGTGGTTGCAAACTCATCATGACCTCGATCTTTGCCTTGTCCACCTCAATGCCTTTCTCGGATATCTTGTGTCCCAGAACAATCCCATCTCTCACCATGAAGTGGCACTTCTCCCAGTTCAGCACGAGATGCTTCTCCTCACATCGCTTCAGTACCCTGCACAAATTTGACAAACAGACATGAAAGGAGCTTCCATAGACGCTGAAATCGTCCATGAAAACCTCCATTATGTCTTCGATCAGGTCAGTAAAAATCGACATCATGCATCGCTGGAAGGTCGCTGGAGCATTGCACAAGCCGAATGGCATCCTCCTGTATGCATATGTTCCATAAGGGCATGTGAACGTCGTCTTCTCCTGATCATCTGGATGGATGGGAATCTGAAAGAAACCTGAATAACCATCTAAAAAGCAATAGTAAGGGTGGTTAGCCAATCTCTCAAGCATTTGATCAATAAAAGGAAGTGGGAAGTGATCCTTACGAGTCGCAGCATTCAACTTACGAAAATCAATGCACATGCGATGACCAGTAACTGTTCTAGTGGGGATCAATTCATTCTTTTCATTGGTTATCACAGTGATCCCCCCTTTCTTAGGTACTACATGCACAGGACTAACCCACTTACTGTCAGAGATCGCATAGATCACACCTGCTTCTAGAAGTTTCATTATCTCTTTCTTTACAACATCTTTTAGATTCGGATTTAACCTCCTCTGATGTTCTACAGAAGTCATCGATTCATCTTCCAGGTGTATTCTATGCATGCACAAATCAGGTGAAATGCCAGGTATGTCAGCTAGAGAGTAACCTAAAGCCTTACGATACTTTCTCAGCTCACACAAAAGCAGAGCCGTCTCTGCATTGTTCAGGTCAGCATTTATAATGACAGGATATGTGGAGTTGGGTCCAAGAAATGCATACCTGAGTCCCTTGGGAAGGGATTTGAGCTCTACCTTTGGAGCTTTCAGCTCGCTCCATGAGTCATCAGTCTGAGCTGCCGGAACAGACGGGTTCTGAGGTGCGGTTGTTCCAGTCGCTGTGCTGGAGTCACTGTTCTCCCCCAGACTTAGATTCGCCACCATCCTCTCCATAGTTCTGGCTGAATCCAGGAACTTGGCATAGGCATCAGCATCAACATTCTCTAAGCTCTGCTCGGCTTCAGCTCTAACCAAGGCGAGTTCAAGTGGATCTTCGGTGAGAATCTCCTCGATCATTCCTTCATGTGGCTCTAGCGGATCACCATCTTCTTGGACAGTGAAAGTTTGTCCATCCAGCATCGGCTTCTTGAGCATCTGATCCATCTCAAACTTCATCACAATATCTCCAAGGTGGAGATCAATCTTCCCTTGTCGGACATCAATAATAGCTCCAACAGTGCAGAGGAATGGTCTGCCCAGGATCAGGGGATCATTGGAGTCTTCCTCGACTTCCAGAACAACGAAATCGGCAGGAACAATCGTGTTTCCCACCAGAACTTGAAGGTCTTCGAGGATTCCAACTGGAGACTTCACAGATCGATCAGCAAACACTAGTGACATCCTGGTAGGCTTGAAGTCTGTGTATCCAAGGCGCCGAGCCACAGTATATGGCATGAGATTTATGCTCGAGCCTAGATCAACCAGTGAGCATGAGAAGAGTGTTCTGCCAATCTGAACCGAGAGAACAAATTTTCCCGGATCACCCAACTTCTTGATCTTTCTGTTCTGGAGCACCGCGCTGCACTCCTTAGAGACAATCATGAATTCGCTGTCATCAGATATCTTCCCAGAGATCAATCCCTTGACAAAGCTACGCATGGATGGTATCATCTGGATCGCACTCATCAGAGGGAGCTTGACCGTTAGGTCTTCCAACATCTTCCTGCACTTCATCTCTTCCTTATCCTTGCGTGTAGCCTTAGCTGGAACAGGATATGGCACTTTTGGTACATACTGGCGAGCAGGAGAAGGTGCTGCAGTCGGTGGAACAACCCCAGCGGGTCGCTCTGCTTCAAGCGGAACAGTCTCAGTAGGTTGTTCTGCGTCTTCCTCATCTGTGCGTACAGCCTTAGGTGGCTGATCTGACTCCTTCTGCTTCCCTTTCTCAGCCGATGTGAATCTCCTGGGGTCTAGATCAGGCAGTTGCTTTCCACTCCTCAAACCCACTGCATTGCACTCCTTGGGGTTCTTGTCTGTTTTTCCAGGGAGAGTTCCTTGCTGTCTCTTCACGTTCTCAGCAGTCTGAGCAATCTGAATATCCATCTGTCTCATATGGCTTGAGACATTGTCATACTTCACACTCAGGTCATTGAACATATGATTCATCCTGGTGTTGATGTCGTTTGTGACCTGGTTCAGTGCTTTCCCTTGGATCTGCTGTCCTTGGAGCAGCTGGCTCATCATATTGGCGAGACTCTTCATGTCATCATGCGGAGCAGTCTGAGTCGGTTGTGCAGCTTGCTGATTAACCGGCTGTTTCTGGCTGTGGAACTGGGCATTCTGAGCTGGGTTAAGGACAAAGGTTCTTCCCTGATTGCCATAAGGCCTTTGGTATCCACTGTTCTGACCCTGGTTCCCTTGAGCTTTATCGTCCGGTTTAGGGGCATTGAACAGGTGGGGATTGTTCCTCACGTTAGGGTTCGGGTGATAGTTCTTGAACTGCCATCCTTGCCCATTCACATAACTCACTTCATGCTGATCCTCAGCCGACTGATCTGCCTCTGATGTGCCTTCCGCGGTAGCTTTGTCCTGTGGAGCTTCTTCCATGATGAAGACCTGGTTCTGGTTACTCTTAATCAGCTGATCGACCTTGGCAGAGAGCTCATCTATCTTGTTGTTGTCGATGCTCTTCACTTTCTGAGTGCGATCAGTCTCGCGGTTATTGTCAGCTGAGCTTGAGGCCATGTTCTCAATCAACTCGAATGCACCTTGAGTGGACTGAGTCATGAAGTCTCCCTTACTGGCTGAGTTCAAAGCGTTCCTGTACTCCCAGCCTACTCCATCGTAGAACACTCCCAGCAGATAGTCTTCTTCAAAACCGTGATGTGGGCACTCTCTGCGGTAGACATTGAATCGCTCCCAAGCATCGCAGAACGGCTCGTCTACCAGCTGTTTGAAGGTCACGATCTTCTGTCTCAGAGCTGCCGTCTTCGATTTTGTGTAGAAGTGGCTTAAGAAGGCCTCTCGGACCTGTTCCCAAGTGGTGAGTGATCCGGTGGGCAGTGAATCAAGCCAGCGAGCAGCTTTCCCATCAAGAGAGAAAGGGAACAGAGTACACTTGATGTAATCGGGTGGTACTCCATTCGCTTTAGTGAAACCACACATCTTCTCGAAGTGCTCGATGTGGTCCATCGGTATCTCAGCAGGAAGTCCATTGAAGATCTTCCTTTGCACTAGACTTATCAAGGCTGGCTTGATCTCGAAGTCTTGCCTAGTGCACGGTGGAGGGGTTATGGCAGACCGCGTAGCAGGCAGATTACGCAGTAAGTTTCTCTGGCCGATCTGGACCACTTCCTCCTGTTGATTCGCAGCATTCAGAGCAGCTTGCTCGGCAGCAGCTTGCTGCGCTTGGATCGTCTGCTGCATCTGCTGCATCTGCTGTTGCATGAGTGCAAGAGCAGCAGTGAGATCATCTGGATGATCACCCATGTTGGTGTTCGTTGATCTCGGCTGTTGACGGTTCTGTCGTTCCAATCTCGCTAGTTCCTCGTTAGAAAGCTGATGCAATGGTCCTTGTGCGTTGCTCCGAGTGTGTCTACTGGTCATGCACCTGGATCATCAGCTGAAACAAAGAAAATAACACGAGTTAGATATCTTAGACTAGATATGAAACCGAAAATTAGAGGTAAAAAATCTGGTCCCCGGCAACGGCGCCAAAACTTGATACACTAAAAATGAATCCTTGCTACTGCCAAGTTAACAGTTGCAATTGTAGTATTTGAGATTCAAATCCAGAGGACCAGTCTACACTCTAGTTCTATAAGTTTCAGAATCAAGCTAAGAAGAAAATATGAATTGGTTGAAATAGGCGATAGTAAACAAGCAAAATAAACACGAGATTGATTCAATTAAACAAGAGCTAGCCTAGGGTATTTCATCGGGTGTTGAATTGGAGCCAAACAATTATTCAAGCGCGATAAAGTGCTTTCTAGAACTCGGATCACTCAGCTGGAACACTCCACTGTCGTGGTAGTGATCGCTTTGCAGATCGATCTCACCACCTAACTGTCGTTGGGATGAGAATCGATTGCAAGCTTTAGAGAACAGGTCCGATCAGTTCACTTACCACCCTAATATCTACTTTCGCTGATTAGGGATACTAAGCTCATTCAATACATGTCAAGTTATCATCCTAAGCGGTTAACTAGGTGACGAACTAGTGATCTAACATCAAGTGATCAGTTTAATGAAAGCAGTAAGAACAATATGAATGAAGAACAGTTATGGATCGCTTATCTATGTTTAGCTCATGTCTCAACACCCTAAAAACCCTAGGCGAGCAAGGTCACTACTCGATCATGATGCACATAAACAAAGACATAAATCCTGAATAAAATTGCATAAGAAAAGAGTATGAAACAATAGGGTTCAGATGATCTTCTCTATGAGAGGATGGATTCTTCTCCCTTACAAGTTGCAGATCGCAAATACTCAGTGTTCTCTTGTAAAAACTAGCGTAAGAAAAAATAGAAAATAGATAGATGGCCTTTTATATGGAGGCGCCAATCAGAAGAAAAGAGATTAGGGCAACAGGGCTTAAAATCCCGAAATAGGAGTTTCCATATTCGTCTGGAACAATCGCCGGATCACTCCGTCTGCTTGTTCCGCTTGAGAGAGAACAGTCTCGGGATTGTTCTCTTGAGTGTTCTCCGCAGGAATGCTCCAAAAGGACTTCTTTTCATCAGGCACCTTCTCTTCTTCCTTCTGCTAACTCCAGACCTGTAAAAGGTCAAAAAGGACTAGACTGACACGAATTAGTGACTTCAAACAAAAGAAAACACATATACAATGATGTGAAAAACACCATATATCAGGAAACAAGCGGAGGTTCAAGCTCCCGACTCCGGTCCCTTCACACCTAGACGACACTAAAAAAATCACGCTTCATACCCAAGGGAGAGGCAGGGAGCACAACGAACAACTTCTTTCTGGAAGGTAAATAAACAGAGGAGCCGGAGCTCCCATCTACAGTCCGCGTAAAAACGCCGAACAGCTAAGCTGAAAGGAAAAATCGACCAGAGAAGTCCCAGGCGAGAACCTCAACTCGCCATTTCATCTGAGATCCGGGGATCTAGACGGGAAGTTCTACGAGGGCCACCATCAGGGGAGAGAGAGGAGCCGTGAGGAAGCATAGCAACCATCAGAGTACACGCCAGACGAGCAGAGGCAGCGACGCTAAGCACACCGGCGAACACTCCGAGCCAAATCTGACCCAGATCTAGCAAAACGGATCTCAGATCTACCTCCAAAGATGGCACTTCCTGAGTTAATCCGACCATCCCCCACCTCGCCAGCACTCCAGAGAAACCGAGCACACACCCGAGCTTCCGATTTGAACCGCCGAGTCCGGCCGCAACCCGACCGTAAACCAGAGATACTTAAGCAAAGAGGAGGGGGACATGCCGTTTAGCACCAGGAGAAGAGGTTGAGAGGAACTAGAGGATGGAGGTGGCGACCGACGGCCAGAGAAGCACCGCCGGTCACCGGAGCGGAGAACACAAGGAAATCTACGAGTGAAAGTTTGTTTCGGGAAGAAAGAGAAGAGAGAATCCTTTAGTTTCCAAATTCTCTATCTCCTCAACAAATGTTTGTTCTTATATCAGTATTAAGAAAAGTTGCTTCCCGCCTTCTGCACCCAACTAGAACCTGACATCACAACAGGTTAACTAACTATAAATGTGCCAACTTGTAGTTATAGTGATTTTGCTGTCAGAATTAAAAATCTAGAGAATACAAAAAACTCGCTTAAGTCAAAATCACATCCAACATGAGTTTCTAATAAATCTAGTAATGTCACTCTAATAATATCGTTTAAAAAGTCACGACTTCAACTTATTATATGAGCAATCCCACATGTATATAATGTACTACTTACTGATCAAGCATGCATTCTCCATACTTCTCGAAAACTCCCAAACTTAACCCTGGTGAAAGAGCTAAGTGGAATAAAATAAATTCAAAAGGAGGGTATGTCTACTTTATTAAAGGTTTGATTATAAAGTCACATGTCACACTTACTTATCTGCTCCTTTACAAAGTAGTCAGAGTTTCCATCTTCATCATGTACTATCATTGGCTTCTTTTTTTTCCTGCTGCTGATCTCAAGAATGTTGGAGACTTTGTACAACCTGTAACAGAAAGCTATTTCAGTAGTCAAGTTAAAGATTACTAAATTTATGTGGGATACATCAAACAAGAGAAGATAACTAATTTTTTCCATATTGTTGATTGAACTGAGGATTAGGCCTCGGATTTGACATTGCTGAGACTGAAAATCTACCTGAAATTCTCTAGAGCCATAAACTGAGTGATGTCTTTGTAAAGTTCTTCCTTAAACGTCAGAAAACTTTCAGATATTTGGCCTATATTTCAGCAGATTTGGCTCTGTCATAAAGAGTATAGAAACATCACTATTAATTAAGGGAATAACATAGTCAAACCATATATTTGAGCAATATGTTATTACAAACAAATCATGAGAGCTTCAAATACCTTTGCTTCCTATAATCTTAACAAAAAAAAAATATTTGCTTTCAGTCAGACCATTGCAAATGTTTATTAATTGGTCAGAACTGGTAGCATGGATCAGAAGTATTCAAGCCAACAATTCCAACGCAGTACTGTTTCTACTTCTACTGTTACTATGGGATGGAAGCACTGGCTCCTCCTTCGGAAAATGGTAACTCAGGCTGTTGTATTTCATTTTTGAACAGCACAACAATGTTCTTCACAACACCACCTCACTCACCACTGCAACTATTTTCACACTATTGATCGTGAAATCAAGAATACTATCTCTGCAAGGAAGAACCAAAAGCTCGTTAGGAGACACTAAAACTATATTATCTTGGTGCAAATCTTGTTTCAGTTTAATGATATTAACAATAGGAAAAACCTGTTAAAAGTAAAAAGGCCAATCCAATTGTATGTAGTTTTGAAAGAAACTTCATAAGGTTTTAAAATTTCATCACAAACCTTGAGATTTCAGATGTTTAACTAACAAATGGATTCGATAGCTTGATCAGATTTTGATGTTTCGGGATTTTAACTTTAAAAATTGAGTTGCTGAAAGCGTTGAAGGTTTTGATAATGTAGATAGTGTTGAATGATGCCTATTTGTTCTCAAACCACAAAACATAAACGTGTGAAAATAAGAGCAACACGTCAAGCTGTTGTTTAGTTATGTAAAAGTCAAAGACTCCTAAGTCTAAGTCAATAATAAGGATGTATGGAGAAAGATCTAGAGTGTTCTGTTCTCTGTATAAATATATGTAATGGCCAGTATTGTGATATGAGATATGAGTTTTGGAATAAAAGTTATGATTTTGATGATTTACTATTTACTTTAGATTAAAGATTTGGATGTTTTCCTTTTAGTTAAGCTTATAGGTATTTTCCTCTTTTAATTAGGTTATGATATCTTGTGTCATAACCTATATAATGGTTTTATATGATCAATAAAGATTTAACTTCCAACAATTAACCTTAATCTCCAAGAGAGTTTAGGGTTAAAGGAAGCTTAGCTATTTCTATATTTCTCTTCTTCACGTGAAAGACGGCACCGGTTACGAGATCACAGTCGGCTCGTATCAACTTGGTATCAGCGCCAAACGATTCAATGGGAGATGATAGCAACATATTGAAGCAGCTCGCGAGCATGGTGGAAAAGATCGATGCAAAGTTGAGTTCGTTGACGGAAATAGTGGAGAGTCATACCGCCATTCTTGAAGCACGACCTTCATCACCAAAAGCGGGGGATGACAAGAAGAAGGGAGTTCTTCAGGAACAAGGATCTGCAGTCAAATTCTCAAAAGAGGAGCTGTCCGAAGTTGAAAATTTGAGTGTGATCAAGGGAAGTAAAGGGGTCTTGTTACAAACAGTTGAAGCTGGTATCCCCCAGGCACCAATTCACTCGTGTAAGAACACCCTTGCTTATGGAGGAGGCCAACAATCTGGATTCTCCGGGGGACCATGGCCAAACCGAGCTGTAGGAAGAGAACGAGGGAATAGGAGAAAAGATGGAGGAGGAGACTGGAATGTCAGACCAATTGGAGCTGCACCACACGATTCATATCCAAATTTTCAAGACTATCGGACTCAGAAGGGTTGATGGAGAGAGGGTATCACGACACCTATGAGGACAGAAGCAACAATTTCGAAAGAAGATGTGTGAAAGCAGCCAAAATAGAGTTTCCACCGTATGATGGGACCACCGATGCTATGGAATGGTTACAAAAGTGTGATGATTTCTTTGCTGATCAAAGGATACTCAGTGATGATGCGAAAGTGAGACACGCAACCTTTGTTTTAACAGGGCAAGCATACCACTGGAACCTCAACTTGCGACGATTGGTAACGCATAGGCTGTCTTGGGAAGAGTTTAAAAAGACCTGTAAAAGTCGATTTGGAAAGGCAGATGCAGTAAACCCCGTTGGAGAATTGTCAAATCTTAGACACACCGGAACAGTAGACGAGTACTGCAGTAAGTTTGAAGAATGTCTAAGTCGACAAACAAGGCTCTCGGGTGATCAACAATTATGGCAGTTTTGTGCTGGATTAGCTGATAATTTGAGGAAAGAAGTAGAGTATTTACGTCCTGAGACAATTTTTGAAGCAATGGAGTATGCTCGAGACAATGAATACAAGATTGATGGTGATAAACGGGCTAGGACGTTTGGAGGGCATATGGCTCCACTATCTGGACATTTAGTCCAAAACACTTGGCAAAAAATGCTAGAGAAGAAAGATCATTACAAAGAAGTTCATCAGCCCCGAAAAAAGGAAGCAAAACATGCTCTGCAAAAGCAATATTGGAAGAAACTGACTGTAGCAGAAATGGCGGAGCGTCGAGCAAAAGGACTTTGTTTCAATTGCGATGAACTCTACACGCAAGATCATGTTTGTAACCCAGTCCTTTTTCATATAATGCCTGTCAGGAACGGAGATGGTCAAGAGGATGAACCATTCGAAGAAGAAGAGTTCGTGGAATATGTGGAAGGAAGAAGAGAAGCTGCTAGAGGCATGCCTAGAGTTGGAGCTTGAGGACAAGCTCCTAGTCGAGGAGGAGAGTAATGATATGAGATATGAGTTTTGGAATAAAAGTTATGATTTTGATGATTTACTATTTACGTTAGATTAAAGATTTGGATGTTTTCCTTTTAGTTAAGTTTATAGGTATTTTCCTCTTTTAATTAGGTTATGATATCTTGTGTCATAACCTATATAATGGTTTTATATGATCAATAAAGATTTAACTTCCAACAATTAACCTTAATCTCCAAGAGAGTTTAGGGTTAAAGGAAGCTTAGCTATTTCTATATTTCTCTTCTTCACGTGAAAGACGGCACCGGTAACGAGATCACAGTCGGCTCGTATCATATTGTGTAACATAAGCAAGAAAAATATCACTTCTCTACTTCATCTTTCTCTCTTTGCCACTACTGTCTCTCTCATACGTTCTAAACACAAAACATTCATCTGTTTTTCTTTTCTTTGAACAAGATCAAAAAGAGAACAAAAGAAACATGAAGAAAACCTGCAATTTTCTGCAGTTTGCAACATGGTATCAGAGCTCCTGCTGATCCTTGGAGCCCTGCTGAACGAGACTGAAGAAGCTTGAATAAGTCTGAACAAGAAAAAAACAAGACAGAACCAGAAAATCAAAAGAACAAGAAGGAAAGAAGAAGAACAAGAAGGAGAAACACACATGGCGTCGAACCTGCAATCTTCACAATTCGTGTCAGTCTTTGATGGACATAATTATGAATTCTGGGCGGCTAGGATGAAGACAACTCTGATGAACAGAGAGCTTTGGGAAATCGTTGAAGAAGGACTCCCTGAACCACCATCTAGATCACCGGACTTGTCTGGAGCGGACTATGCAAAAGAAGTAGGTGATTGGCGATCCCGCAAGGCGAAAGACACATCAGCTCTACAACTCATTCAACTTGCTGTAGCTGATGTTGTCTTTGACAAAATTCTGTCTGCAACTTCAGCGAAGCAAGCATGGGAGCTGCTTGAACATTCCTATCAAGGTAATGAAAAAGTAAAGATGGTTAGACTACAAGCCTTGAGAAGAGATTTTGAGAATCTAAAAATGAAGGAAGGAGAAAAGGTTAAGCCTTATTCTGAAAGAATCCAGGCTGTAGCTAATCAAATGAGAGCTCTAGGTGAAGGAAGATCAAACTTTGATTTGGTGGTTAAGATTCTAGCCTCTATGCCCAAGAGCTATGCTCCACTGTCATCACTGATGGAAGAAACTAAAGATCTCAAGACAGTGACTTTTGCTGAGTTGGTGGGATCTTTGGAAGCTCATGAGAAGAAGTTCTTCCCTGAAGATGAAGAAAATGGGGAAGGTGCATTCCATGCACGTTTTAGAAGCTTGAAAGTCAGAGACCATGGCAAGACAAGCTCGTGGAAGACAAGTTATAAAGGAAAAGGAAAGAAGTGGGTGTGGCTTCTGCAAGAAAGACAACCACAATGAAGATGTCTGCTATCTAAAGAATGGAAGAAAGAAGCCAGACTTCAACAAAAACAAGGGTAGAAGTGAATGCTACAACTGTGGAAAGCCTGGTCATTTTTCAAGAGAATGTAGAAGCAAGAAACCAGAACAAGCACAAGTGTCCCATGAACAAGAAGAAGCAGAAGAGAATCACTTGTTCACCACAAGACAAAATGATCAAGAGTCATTTGAAGAGAACTTATGGCTCATTGATAGTGGGTGCACTAATCACATGACTCCAAACGAAAAGGTGTTTTCCAGAATCAACACAAACATCAAAGTTCCAATAAGAGTTGGTAATGGAGCTGTGTTGATGACCGAAGGAAAAGGAGATGTTGAAGTCATGACAAAGAAAGGCAAGAGAATCATCCGAGATGTTTTTCTTGTACCAGCGCTTACAAAGAATCTGTTAAGTGTCCCTCAAATGATTGAAAATGGATACCAAGTCACCTTTAAGAAAAGATGTTGCATCATACATGATGGTGCAGGAAGAAAGGTAGCTGAAGTAAAAATCGTAAACAAGAGCTTTCCCATCAAGTGGTCTTCAAGCACTGAAACAGCAATGGTGGCAAAAAATGAAGTAGCAGAATTATGGCATCAAAGGCTTGGGCACACTGGTTACTCAAATCTGAAGATCTTGCAGTCAACACACAATAGACTATAGATATTAAGATTAAGCTAGGCAAACATTTTATAAAGCAGTAAATAAACGAAAGTAAGGTGAACAAGGCAATTGTAAGATTGGTTGAAGTTGTAAGATATAAAAGATAAAAGCTAGACTTAGAGATCTATCAATCACGAGATTCAAAACCACAATCAAGGATGCAAGGGTTTATAGATTCAATTTTAGAACTCGATTACAATAAGTAAGTAATCCAGCTTTCGCATGCAATTACTAATCAGATGTATGAATCCTATGTTCCAGCTGTCGCGTGCGAACAAGGAGTGAGCATCGATCAATGCTATGGCTAGAGCGTCGATCGATGCTTCTTCAGACAAGCATTAACGACCTAATCGATTATGTTCAACTAGGTTCCTAGACCAAAATCTGAAGATCTTGCAGTCAATGAATATGGTTCTGGATCTTCCCAAGTTCGTGGTGGAGAAAGAAGGCTGCAAGAGCTGTATTTTTAGCAAACATAGTTGTGATTCATTCCCAAAAGAATCAGAGACAAGAACAACTAAAAAACTTGAGTTGATTCACAGTGATGTCTGTGGACCAATACAGAGTTTATCAATCATTGGGAGCCAATATTTCCTCACATTCATTGATGATGCAACAAGGATGGTCTGGGTTTATTTCTTGAAGTCAAAATCAGAAGTCTTTCAAACCTTCAAGAAGTTCAAAAACCTTGTCGAAAATCAAGCTAGCTTCAAGATAAAGAAGATCAGATCAGACAGAGGATCTGAATATCTCTCTGGAGAATTCACAAATTTTTTGGAAGATCATGGCATCGAAAGGCAGTTAACAGCAGCATATTCTCCACAACAAAATGGTGTCTCGGAAAGAAGAAACAGAAGTCTAGTGGAGATGGCAAGGGCTATGATCAAAGCTAAAGACTTACCAATGAAGTTCTGGGCAGAAGCTGTCCATATAGCAGCTTACATTCAGAACAGAATTCCAACCAAAGCACTTGAGAACAAGACGCCGCTTGAAGCTTGGAATGGAACGAAGCCATCAATGAATCATTTAAAGGTGTTTGGGTGTGTATGTTACGTACACATACCAGATGAAAAGAGAAAGAAGTGGGATGACAAGTCCAAGAAAGCAATCTTTGTTGGCTACAGCTCTCAAACTAAAGGCTACAGAGTCTATTTACCGGAGGAAGACAAAATAGACATTTCAAGAGATGTGATATTTGATGAAGGAAGCAAGTGGGATTGGAAGCAAAAAGGGGTGAACAAACAATCTGTTGTATCTCTAGAACCAGATTGTAGACAAGAAGACATAAGGGTTGGTGATTCAAATTCTGGCGATGGTGAATCTAGAGGGAGAAGAAGCATTCAGCCAGTGCCCTTTAATCTGGATCTTGACAGTCCAGAAAGCAGTTCAAGCCAGCCAAATAGACGAACCAGATCAATGAGTGATATCTTACTTACTGCTCCACACGTTGATTCTGAGTCTGCTGAAGTATGTGAAGGTTGTTACATAAGCTTTGAAGAACCAGCAACATTCGAAGAAGCTGTAAATCATACAGAATGGAGACAGGCTATGGAAGAAGAAATACACATGATCGAGAAGAACAAGACATGGCAATTGGTTAAAAGTATTAGATACATAGTTGTCCCACATCGGTAGTTGGAAGAGATCCTTAGTAATATATAAGGTGGATGGACCACTCCTCTTATCACCAATTGGTTTTAAGTGTGAAGCCCATCTAGCTTAACATGGTATCAGAGCCCGATCCACGCAGTCCAACCCGATCCTCATCGATCTGGCCCAAAGTTGGCCCATCAATCCTTGCCCGAGCATTCCGAGATTGACGCTCAAAGAGTCATCATCTCGAGGGGACGTATTAGACACATAGTTGTCCCACATCGGTAGTTGGAAGAGATCCTTAGTAATATATAAGGTGGATGGGCCACTCCTCTTATCACCAATTGGTTTTAAGTGTGAAGCCCATCTAGCTTAACAAAAAGACCTGCTGAAAAAAATGTGGTGGAAGTCAAGTGGATATTCAGGCTCAAAACAAATGCAAAAGGAGATGTTGTGAAGCACAAAGCAAGGTTGGTGGCTAAAGGGTTTACTCAGCAGCATGGAGTTGATTATTTGGAGACTTTTGCGCCAGTATCAAGACATGAAACTATCAGACTACTTCTTGCTGTTGCTGCTCAAAGAAAATGGGAACTATTTCAACTTGATGTCAAGTCTGCTATTCTAAACGGAAAGCTAGAAGAAGAGATATATGCTGAGCAACCACCTGGATTTGAAGAAGAAGAAAAGGAAGACTATGTTCTTCGTCTACACAAAGCTCTTTATGGCTTAAAACAGGCGCCTAGAGCATGGTACAGCCGAATTGATGAGTTTTTCTTGCGAGAAAACTTCAAGAGAAGTGAAAATGATCATGCCTTATACACAAAAGAAGCTCATGGAAAGATTCTGGTGGTGTGCATCTATGTGGACGATCTTATTGTCACTGGAGACGACAAGAACATGGTGGACGATTTCAAGATGGCAATGAAGAATGAATTTGAGATGTCTGATCTAGGACTGTTGAACTATTTCTTGGGGATGGAGATTGCGCAGAATGAAGAAGGATTTTTTCTTTCTCAAGAGTGCTATGCAAAGAAGCTGCTGGAGAAGTTCAACATGAAAGAATGCAAGATCATGAGAACACCATTGGCACCTCAAGGCAAGATTCAAGATGAAGTATTGACGGGAGGCTCCTTTCAGTGGAGATATCTGCCAAAAATACATCTTCCCATGGAATATCAGTGCCTAAATGTGTTCAATGGAGAAAAAAATCTGACTTTGTTACACAAAGAGTTTGAATAACAGATTATTTTTCTATAGCCAGAATATAGAATTCTAAAGATTCTTTCTTTTATCGATTCATTTAAATAATATGATCCAGATGAGAAAACTAATAACCTGTAAATCTCTAGAAAAGATAAAAAGAAAATCTCCATGAAGCATACAAACTAATAGTATAGATATGAAAGCTTTTTATAAGAATAAACTGTTGTCTATGTTTTTAATGTATACTAGGTGACCGGCCCGCACCCTGTGCGGGCAATGTACAATTTCAAAATATGGTCAAAATACTGGTCGGGTTTGGAAGTAACGGATTATATATCATAAGACCACCTATTTTGGAATAAAGCATTAGGCTGCGTACATATGATGGTAGTCAATATTTTAAAAGGAGGAGATTGAACAAAGTAACTTGGGCCTCAAGAGGTTGTTATTGTGTATATGTATAATTGCAATGTTCGGAAAAAATATTTTGTTTGGGCATCAATTTTTTGTTTCGAAATCGATAATTAATAGTATATATTTAGAGATGACTACATATTTTACATTATCAGTAATTAGAATTGGATGGTATATATGCTATGATTAGTTTTTTGTAATAAATTTGAAAATATTATCCATAAATTGTATAAAGTATTTAGTACAATTCTCGATAAAGAAAACAACTTCAAGGAGAGACCTGAAAAAAAAACATTTTGTAAGAAATTAGACGGGTCTTTTTGTATAATTTGAAAATTTTATTTTTTGTAAATTTTATCTTTTCCGGGCACAATATTAAATTAACATACCATGATCAAAATAGTGAGAACATTTTTTTCCGAGAATGAAATAGTATCGATCTTCGTAGTCATCACACGGGTAGATAGATGGTCGGTCCGCACCCTATGCGGGCATTGTACAGATTCAAATTATACGGGTAGAGCTGGGTCTGCGGATCGACCCACCCCATCTGTCCCGCGGGTCACCTAGTTTTTTGACTCATAATTTCGATCCGCATGACCCGCAATGAAAGATTCAAAATACCTGCACCTACCTCACCCAAATTTGCAGGTAATTCGCGAGACCCGCAGGTTAAATATTACGGAATATTTTGTATCTATTTAAGAGAGAGAAAGAGAGAGAGATAGAGAGATTTAGTGTTTAACCCGCGGGTCCCGCGGGTTAAACACTAAATCTCTCTCTCTCTCTCTCTCTCTCTCTCTCTCTCTCTCTCTCTCTCTCTCTCTCTCTCTCTCTCTCTCTCTCTCTCTCTCTCTCTCTCTCTCTCTCTCTCTCTCTCTCTCTCTCTCTCTCTCTCTCTCTCTCTCTCTCTCTCTCTCTCTCTCTCTCTCTCTCTCTCTCTCTCTCTCTCTCCCTCTCCCTGTCATCGTAAACTTTTTTTCTTGAAAAATATAAAAATGTAAACATTCTTTTAATTCACCGATTATTTTTTTAAATACCACAATTTTGATTTATATAGGAATGTTTCCTAGTTTAATATTTTATCATGAATTTTTCTTGGGTGAATTACCAACTAATCATAGTTTGCCAAATAATGTACAACATTTTCTAAAGATAATAAATAAAAAATAATAATTTGTGTTAAGTTTTTAAAATAAATGAAAATATTATTAGCTGCCAAAAATGATTTTTTTTTAACAATTTTAAAACCGTCACAAAAGAGTAAATCATAAACACTAAACAGTATACCCTAAACCCTTGGATAAATCTTAAACCCTTGGGTAAAAATCCAAAAATCCAAACACTAAACTCTAAAATCTTGGATATACCCTAAACCCTTGGATAAATCCTAAACACTAAACCGTAAACCATTGGGTATACCCAAAATACTAAATCTCTCTCTCTCTCTCTCTCTCTCTCTCTCTCTCTCTCTCTCTCTCTCTCTCTCTCTCTCTCTCTCTCTCTCTCTCTCTCTCTCTCTCTCTCAAATTTGTGTTACTTTCCTATTTGTAATTTGTTAATTTTTTTATTAATAACTTACCTTATTTTCATTGTGTATTATTTACGCAACTTGGTATCATATTTATTGTTTTGTTTAAATAATTTACCTTTAGTTAATTTGGTTTTAAATTTTAATAACTTACCTTATATTAAATACGGATTGCTTTGGCAAGTTGATATCATATTTACTGCAGATCAATTTATGATAATATAATAGGTATCTTAATGTTCTAAGATCACCTTTCCTAGAAATCAAACAGATAAATGTTGTAATAACATGTCAAACAGATGAATGTTGTAATTTTTGGGTGAATTACCAGCTAATCATAGTTTGCCAATTAATGTACATCTTCTTTTAAAGATAATAAATAAAATAATAATAATTTGTGTTAAGTTTTTCAAATAAATGAAAAATATTAGTAGCTGCGAAAATAAGAATTTTTTTTAACAATTTTAAAATCGTCACAAAAAAGAAAATCATAAACAATAAACACTATACCCTAAACCCTTGGACAAAGCTTAAACCCTTGGACAAATCTTAAACCCTTGGAAAAACCAAAAACACTAAACCCTAAATTCTTGGATTCACGATTTTAAATGTAATTTACCATGTTTGTAAATTGTTAACTTTTTATTAATAACTTACCTTATTTTCAATGTGGATTACTTGCGCAACTTGGTATCATATTTACGATTTATATAGGAATGTTTCCTAGTTTAATATTTTATCATGAATTTTTCTTGGGTGAATTACCAACTAATCATAGTTTGCCAAATAATGTACAACATTTTCTAAAGATAATAAATAAAAAATAATAATTTGTGTTAAGTTTTTAAAATAAATGAAAATATTATTAGCTGCCAAAACATGAATTTTTTTAACAATTTAAAAACCGTCACAAAAGAGTAAATCATAAACACTAAACAGTATACCCTAAATCCTTGGACAAATCTTAAACCCTTGGGTAAAAATCCAAAAATCCAAACACTAAACTCTAAAATCTTGGATATACCCTAAACCCTTGGATAAATCCTAAACACTAAACCGTAAACCATTGGGTATACCCAAAATACTAAATCTCTCTCTCTCTCTCTCTCTCTCTCTCTCTCTCTCAAATTTGTGTTACTTTCCTATTTGTAATTTGTTAATTTTTTTATTAATAACTTACCTTATTTTCATTGTGTATTATTTACGCAACTTGGTATCATATTTATTGTTTTGTTTAAATAATTTACCTTTAGTTAATTTGGTTTTAAATTTTAATAACTTACCTTATATTAAATACGGATTTCTTTGGCAAGTTGATATCATATTTACTGCAGATCAATTTATGATAATATAATAGGTATCTTAATGTTCTAAGATCACCTTTCCTAGAAATCAAACAGATAAATGTTGTAATAACATGTCAAACAGATGAATGTGGTAATTTTTGGGTGAATTACCAGCTAATCATAGTTTGCCAATTAAACACTAAATCTCTCTCTCTCTCTCTCTCTCTCTCTCTCTCTCTCTCTCTCTCTCTCTCTCTCTCTCTCTCTCTCTCTCTCTCTCTCTCTCTCTCTCTCTCTCTCTCTCTCTCTCTCTCTCCCTCTCCCTGTCATCGTAAACTTTTTTTCTTGAAAAATATAAAAATGTAAACATTCTTTTAATTCACCGATTATTTTTTTAAATACCACAATTTTGATTTATATAGGAATGTTTCCTAGTTTAATATTTTATCATGAATTTTTCTTGGGTGAATTACCAACTAATCATAGTTTGCCAAATAATGTACAACATTTTCTAAAGATAATAAATAAAAAATAATAATTTGTGTTAAGTTTTTAAAATAAATGAAAATATTATTAGCTGCCAAAAATGATTTTTTTTTAACAATTTTGAAACCGTCACAAAAGAGTAAATCATAAACACTAAACAGTATACCCTAAACCCTTGTATAAATCTTAAACCCTTGGGTAAAAATCCAAAAATCCAAACACTAAACTCTAAAATCTTGGATATACCCTAAACCCTTGGATAAATCCTAAACACTAAACCGTAAACCATTGGGTATACCCAAAATACTAAATCTCTCTCTCTCTCTCTCTCTCTCAAATTTGTGTTACTTTCCTATTTGTAATTTGTTAATTTTTTTATTAATAACTTACCTTATTTTCATTGTGTATTATTTACGCAACTTGGTATCATATTTATTGTTTTGTTTAAATAATTTACCTTTAGTTAATTTGGTTTTAAATTTTAATAACTTACCTTATATTAAATACGGATTGCTTTGGCAAGTTGATATCATATTTACTGCAGATCAATTTATGATAATATAATAGGTATCTTAATGTTCTAAGATCACCTTTCCTAGAAATCAAACAGATAAATGTTGTAATAACATGTCAAACAGATGAATGTTGTAATTTTTGGGTGAATTACCAGCTAATCATAGTTTGCCAATTAATGTACATCTTCTTTTAAAGATAATAAATAAAATAATAATAATTTGTGTTAAGTTTTTCAAATAAATGAAAAATATTAGTAGCTGCGAAAATAAGAATTTTTTTTAACAATTTTAAAATCGTCACAAAAAAGAAAATCATAAACAATAAACACTATACCCTAAACCCTTGGACAAACTTAAACCCTTGGACAAATCTTAAACCCTTGGAAAAACCAAAAAACACGAAACCCTAAATTCTTGGATTCACGATTTTAAATGTAATTTACCATGTTTGTAAATTGTTAACTTTTTATTAATAACTTACCTTATTTTCAATGTGGATTACTTGCGCAACTTGGTATCATATTTATTATTGTGTTTAAATATGATTGCACGACAAGTTAGTATCAAATAATATATTCATACAATTTATTACATTCTTTTTATTGCTACATAGATGTTTTGAATTTAATGTGTTAACATAAATCATTCTTATTTATTACCAATCAATCTTGTGAATTAAATATGACGAATATATGTTACGTGATGTTGTAATCATCATTAATTGGTAATCATTAATGTTATAAATATGGACATATTTGTCATTCAAGGCAAATTATGACAACTAAATAATAAACAAGTAATAATATAATTGTTAAATGATGATAATAATAATTATAAAAATGACTTTATTATATATTGAGAGCTGAAAACAAAAAATAATCCAATAAAAAAATATAACTAAAAAACAATAACGAATACATTGACTAAATAATAACATGTCATTGACTAAATAATAACATGTCATTAGAACTAAAAAAAATTTACCTGCATCGTGGTGAAATCGTTATAATAGGACATCTGCATATAAACCAAAAGAAAAGTCAGCTCTGATGAAATATGTATATATAAAAGCTTAATGATGTAAAACAACAAAAACAATATGAAAATAAAAAGTTGAGAATAAAAAGTCAGTGGCTTCGTTTCTTCTACTATGAATATCTTATATATAGTAAATTGGTGTACGTTTCTCAATGATTTAACTTGCATGATAAGCCAAAATATCATAATATTTTAATTCTGAATTTGTAAAAAGGAAACTTATTAATACACATATTTATTGTAATTCTTGCGCAAGTTATGATTAATGAGAGCAATTAATGTAATATTCCGATTAGCAAGTTATGATTAATAAGAGCAATTGGTTAAAGGAAATATATTAAATATGTATAGTGAATGAATAAATTTAATTAATATTATCAAGTTTTTATTAATAATATAAACATAATAAAAACGTTTTTGGGAGAAAGTTATAATATTACACGTATTATGCTATTAATACATTTAATAAATGGTCGACATTTATAGATATTCTTTCGCAAGTTATGATTAATGAGATTATGAATTAATTTAAATGGTCGACATTTATTAAGATTCTTGCGCAAGTTATGATTAATGAGATTAACAATTAATGTAACTTTCCGATTAGTAGCTTGATTAGAAAAATAAATCAAAAAAGAAATTACAAAAAATCAGCCCATAGAATCGCTTGGTTGATGAGGTTATTACATTCATGAAATTGGTTGATGAGCTATTACAAAAAATCAATCAATAGAACCAATAAATCAAAAAAAGAAACTACAAAAAATCAACAAAAAAGAAATTACATTCATGAGGTTCCAACAATGAATTGTGACGAAACGTCAATGATGGTGTTTATTGTAATTCTGCATATAAGAAAACAAAGAAAAAATATATTATAAAATACATATAGATTCAACCCCAAAATTTAAACTCAAATCCAAGGCTCCAGCTCTGCAAGATCAGTTTCACCAAATTTAGTGATATTGATTATAACAAAAAGATTTGAAGATGTATACAATCCCGAAACAAAAACAAAATTGTATAGTTGATAGAACAAATCCGATGAGATGCATCATGAATGGATGGAGGAAGTTTTGTGGTCTTTTTGGTGATAAAAAAAAAACTTTTTCGTCTCAAAGATTGATAGAGAGACAATGTGGAGAGCAAGAGAACAAAATAATTGGAGAAGAAAAGTCTCGAATAAATTACCAGTAACGATGTTCGTCTGTGAGCTAAGTATTGATTATCATCCCTTGGATCATAAACCTGCTCAGGATCACAAAATATAATTTAAATTAGAACGATCAAAAACATTAAAAAAAGCTTAAACAATAGATGCGTGAAACTAAAGAATGGTTGTGTTGCTTGAACTCGACATTGAACTCTATATATATAAAATGATGGTGAAAAGTATTAATGACGCCAAGAATATTACTTGCTAAATTTGTGAAAGTAATTAGTTATACTAAGGTATGTAAATTAAATTACGTTTGACTAAAGGAAACATATTAAATTTGTAGTGTTAAAAACGATTATGCATATTATATAATGCGAAACTTGCGCAAGTAATCAGTATAAATAAGGTATGTTAATAATAATAAGTTTCCTAATTAGATATAAAACGTATTATGTCATTAAGACATTTAATGATTAGTCGACATTTATTAAAATTCTTCTGCAAGCTATGATTAATGGTCGACATTGATTACGATTCTTGCGCAAGAAATAATTAGTGCGTTTGATAATTAATGTCACTTTCCAATTAAAAGGTCGATGAAAAAAATAAATCAAAAAGAATAATTAGAAAAATTCGACCAATAGAAACGCGAGAATTTTCGTGAGAAGGATTCTGTGAGTGCCACGTGGCGTTTGTACTTCTCTTTTAATATATAGGAGGACTAGATTTTGATCAGCACTTTCATAAGTCCGGATTTGGTTTTAGTAAAATGTTACTTAGTATTGAATACTATTTTAAAATTTTCAATCTATATATATCTATGTTAAAAATATATATTTAGTATTTTTATATCCGATCCGGACTTGCGGTCAAAACCGGTAAACCTGGTGATATATTATCCGATTCAAATTTAATGAAAAATTCATTAATTAAAAATCTAAAAAACCCCGATAAAATCTAAAATATTAAAGTTAATATGTGACCTAACCATGGTTGACCTATAAAAACCCAGAGAAAACTGATAATATTTTTAAAGTTAAATTTTATATACTTTTAAAATGTAATAAAATTGGAATTATTAGATTTGTGATTTTTTTGTAATTTTATGAATTTTTTTATTATTATAAAAATGATATTAGAAAAACCAAAAATTATTTATATGAAAATATTAGTTTATGTTTGTTACTTATATTTCTGAGTAATATTAGTTTAATGGTGTCAGAAATTTTTAAAATATAATTTATTATAGATTGCATTAAATGGAATCAAATATAAAAGATTTTAATTAATACATAACTGATCAAAATATATATTTTTAATTTACTTCTTTAAATCTTACATTTTAAGCTATATTTAAAGGTAATATAGCTAGTAATATTATATGTTAGGCAAAATTTTATAAGATATAATTTTAAAAAAAAATTCTACCTAGAATAAATTTAAATTCATATGTTGTTGTTTATCAAAAAAAAATAATTCATTGTGCTTCTGTTTTAATGGTATTAAAATTGATGACTTAAAAGGTAAAAAAAACGAAGTTTTTATTTTTATTTTTTGCAATTTGGAACGATCGACGTCATTATTACTATTTTGAATGGGCGAGGCTATATCTACGTGGCGCAACGTGTACCGGGAAATCTGAATCGACGACTTGACTAAGGATTCATTCACATGACTGACTTGTAACTCCTCTTCGGCACCGTTACGACTAATCTAACACCTCTCTCTCCACCAACTCAGGAACTCGCATCATCTTATCATCTTCCGTAACTAAACCAAAATGTTCCTCTTAAAGGTATGTCCTTTTTTTCCCTGGATTCACTTTTCTCTGTTTGTCTCTTTGTTTTTTTTTTTTTTGTCTAGTGTAGAATTAAATTGTTCCTCTGTCTGATTATGATAATATATAGACATGGAGATCAACCGCTTTCGGGATTTATGGCTATATGAATTTCACCAAGAATGGTTTCCTGTAAGTCACAAACAAGTTTCATCATTTATATTTGTGCCCTATTTGTGATTTTTTTGTTGTATACTGCAGAGACCATTCAAAGAAGTTCAAACCTGAAGATATGCAGATACAAATACAAGGAAAAAATTGTGTGGTCACTGGAGCTAACTCTGGTATTGGTTACGCCGCTGCTGAAGGTCTTGCTTCACGGTAAAAGCTTTCTCAGTTATATTTGAAAACATAGAAATGATTTTTTTTTGTCACAATGTTTAATATTATAAAGTCTCTTTCTCTTCTTCTTTTTTTTTAAATAGTGGAGCAAATGTTTACATGGTGTGTCGGAACAAGGAAAGAGGAGAAGAGGCTCTTTCTAAGATTCAAAACTCTACAGGAAACCAGAATGTCTACCTTGAAGTAGTGTTCTGAATACTCTTTTTCTATTTTATATTGGAAGATATCATCAATTCATTTTAGCTTTGCTTCTTTTTTTTTTTGTTTAGGTTTGTGATTTGTCTTCTGTTAACGATATAAAGTCATTTGCTTCGAGTTTTGCTTCCAAGGATGTTCCTGTTCATGTCCTGGTAATAATAATGCCTGTCTTTTCTTTTTTTTTACTGTTTCTTAGAGTGACTATTTTCACTAGAATTTGTTTGATTCTTTTGGTTCTTAGGTTAATAACGCCGGTTTGCTCGAGAACAAACGTACTACTACACCTGAAGGGTTAGTCTAAGTTAACTTTCTTGAGCATTTTATCTTTGATTTTGTATCCTTATGCTGTTCTGCTCTATCAGATTCGAGCTGAACTTCGCAATAAATGTACTTGGGACATACACGATGACAGAGCTGATGCTTCCACTGTTGGAGAAAGCCTCACCTGACTCCAAAGTCATCACCGTCTCCTCTGGTGGAATGTACACGTCGCCACTTACAACAGATCTTCAGGTTAACCAATCTGACATCCATGACACATTTTTTGTGTAACTTATTGCATCACTCAACTCTATGCGTATGGTTTTTTTTCTGCAGTTTAGTGGTGAAAAGTTCGATGGAGTGTTACAATACGCACGGAATAAAAGAATCCAGGTCTGATATAAATCAAGAATCTATTTTTTTTTTGGGTTTGGTTTTCTAAGTTTGTGTGTGTGGAAATGATTTAGGTGGCTCTGACAGAGAAATGGGCTGATAAGTACAAGGACAAAGGCATTGGTTTCTACTCAATGCACCCTGGCTGGGCTGAGACACCTGGTGTCGCCAGGAGTTTGCCCAGTTTCAAAGAATCGTAAGAAGACCAAAAAAAATCTCTAATAATCGAAAGAAAAATATTTTTGTACTAAAAAGAAAGTTTGAATCAGGTTCTCTGGTAAGCTTAGAACAAGCGAAGAAGGAGCAGACACTGTCGTATGGCTAGCACTTCAGCCTAAGGAGAAGCTCGTCTCTGGTGCATTCTATTTCGATAGAGCAGAAGCACCAAAACATCTGACACTTGCAGGTACAAGCAAGTCTCATGACCTTATCGACTCTGTCATTGATACAGTCCACTCCATGGCAGCTCTTGATCCTTAATGTGATCGATCTCAGGTAAATATCACACAATGAAATAAAGATTCAAATATTTAAACTTTTCTTTCTTTCCGTGGAAGTATTATTGTGCTGGATGATTTAATATAATATCTTGTACTCATAACAGAAGAAATACACATGGTTTTTCAGCATTGGCATAGTAGCTAATATTGTTGGATCCCAAACATTGGATTCTTTTTTTACTTATGAGATGAGTAGAAAGGTAAAATCTGGTGCTTTCTAAGCCAATACTGTTTGAATCTCTGCTTCGAATACTCGTGATAATTGAAGTCAATCTTGTTCACATAGCCCTGCACATATCACACAATCATAAGCTTCTGAAATGCTTTGTAGTTTATCCCAAGAGAGAGAGAGAGAGAGAATTATAGCTTACAGAGATGATTCCCCATAAACCCCAGAAGAGATGGCTCGCCAGTGTATATTTCTCGACATCATCCAAAAGCTCTTCTATGTCTTCCTCTCTTGGTTCTTCACCTGTTTTAAAAACCAATTTTAAGTCATATGAAGGAAATATTCTTTAAACAAACGGAATAAGCTTTTAACCTGAAGAGGCAAGGTAGTTGCTGATGAATCTCCTCCTTTCTTCTTCTCCTGCAAAACTCCAAACAATGAATTCAAAAAAGGCCACATCTAGATTATGGAATTGCAGAAGTTTTTTTAATTGATTACCTGGATATAAAGTGTAGTCCAAGATGTGAGGAGTGTCAGAATGGTAATCTGCTACCATCTCACAGAAGTGATTTGCTATGTCATAAGCAACTGGATTGTAACTTGCATACTCATAATCCTGTCCAAAAACCCCATGATTAGACACAGAAACTTAAACTTAAACTTAAACCCAATGCTGGAAAAGAATGAAAATGTTTAAAGAAAATTGTGTTTATGAGAGACTTTACAATGATAGTGATGGCATTGGTGTCTTCGTCAATCATGATGTTACCATACTGCAAATCATTATGACAAAACCCTATTTCTTGTTGGTGATACTCATTGTTCACTTCTTGTTCTACCAAGTTAATTTCATCTTCAATGTTGTCTAGACCAAACTCTTCTGAATCTTCAGCTGAACATAGATTCTTGGCTTGTCCTAGCCAAGTCCTGTTAGCTTCCAATGAATATTACTTTTGTCTGATCTAATATTTATTGGGAAAAAAACTTGCACGTTTAAAGTTTCTTTACCTCATTCTGTCCCAGATGTGAACAGTTTGATCTCCAGGAATGTTTATGCTGTGAAATTTTCTCAGCTTAGTTGCCACTAAAGCTGATACGTTCGGATCACGAAGATCGCTTGCTGATAGAGTCTGATCCGAAGGTGAAAATGCATGAGTTAGTTTCTTAACATTTTTATAGTGGGAAGATCAACAAAGAAATTTTGGTTATGCATCTAATGGAAACATTGTGGACAACTTCTAAATCCTCTTATAACTCAAATCGGTATAGAACTAAACAGGCCATTACTCGGTTTGATTTTACTACCGGTTTTAAACACAGATTCATATGTAAAACCAAATTATATAGAGATTAAAGAGAGATAAGGTTTGATACTTTGCTCAATCTAGTTAACCTGGACCAGAATGGTACAAAAAACCAGACAAAGTATAGACCGGTATCGGTTTTTTTAATTTCATAAGTGAAAGCGAACCGAAAGAAAAATAGACAGAGTAGTAACCTGATTTAAAAAAATTCTGTGAAATGTTCATTATCCGATTTCGACATTTCACGAACCAAAACAAATAGAAAATAAAGGAAACAGCCCACCAAGTGCACAAATTCCAGCCAAACCGAAACAAAATTGTATTCGGTTTCAATCAGATTTCAATATTTCATATACCGAACAAAAAGAAAATAAAATAAAGATACAACCCCAAAAAGGATTGGATATTTTCTTCCATTTTCACATATAAACCGGATGAATCTCTCCGGTTTGGAATCATCCGGTTTAAACTCCTACAGCAAGGATAAACCATTTTATACTAACGAATCATATACATTTATACATCAGGTATATATTAGGAATTCGGTAAAACCGAATAGACCAAAGAAATAAAATTAGATTTGATAATACGTATCAACCGTATGAATATTATTTCTATAAAACAATATAATATAATTGATAATATGAATACGTGAGTATGTTTTAGTGATACAGTTTTGATAAGTTCTGATTTTAGTAATTTATTTTTATTTTCTTTCATTTTCAACAATTTAGATAAAACATTTTTTCTTTACTCTTTTATGTTGACAGATTTTTTTTTTGCTAAATCTTAGTTATTTAATAATATTGTAATATTATTAAATTAGATAAATATCCTATAATAATACTAAATTTTTTTTGTCATAAATATAATCTTCAAAGATCAAAATGACTGGAATATTTTGTTAATATAAATATATACTTATATCTATAGGATTAATTAATTTATACTTATAGTTAAGGGATGTAGTTTTGGAATTAAGGTTTAAAATTAAAAAAAAGAAACCAAATTAAAAAAAAAAAGTAAAACAAAAAGACTATCTTCGTCATTTTAGAATTATTTTGGTTACCAAAACTTTGAAAAAAACTATTTGAGAGAGTTTTCCATTAAAGTATTCTTATTATTATTTTGTGGAAACTATAGTATTTTAATTACTTTTATTTACTTTACTAATTGTTTTATTGAAGTAATTAAATGAAGTTAAAAACATTTTAAAAGTACCAAAAATTAGAAAATAATTATGATTTATAATAAAACTAAGCAATTAAAAATCAGTAATCGAAAGTATGTAAATCCAACCAACCACAATAGTTATACGCTTTATTAAACAACTAATTTTTATAAACTGACATACCAAAAAGAACTGAAAAACTAAACCGAATCTAATTGCGAACACACCCCTAACAACAACATGCTATTAAATATTGCGGACCAATCAAATGAACAGAACATTCATGATTAATAATAAGAGTAGATTATAGGGAAACAAGTTACCCGGGCATGGATAAACTCCTCGACTCTGCCGCCGGCGAAACGGCCTAGCAGTCTTGGACCGTGGCCATGTCGGGCCACGAACTCGAAAGTCCGAACCTCGTCGTCTCTGTTAAAGAAAAGCTCAACGCCTTCACCATAGACACGAACAAGAAGTTTCCTACATCGAAGATTCGTTTCTTTTCTAGGCCAACTCACCATAAACACTTCGTTAGTCATCGCTCCTTTCATCGGCTTTACTTCAAGACTCTCAAGATCCTCAATTACGTCTCCCCATTTTGTTGAAAGTGTATGCAGAATCTTCCTTAGCTCGTCTGGTGATGAGCTTGGGATCAATCCAAAGATTCCTACTGCCATCTGGAACTTCAAATAAAATAAGTGAAGATCAAGAAGTAAGCTATTTCGTATCAAGGGACTGACAAACCAAGAAGTCTGTTTAACTAAATGATCAAACTTGGGATGAAAAAGAAGCGTACCAAGAGAGTTTCGAGGAATCTTGGAACCAGAGATAGACTTTGAAACAGAGAGAATGAAAAAAGAAGAAGATATTGTTGGAGAGAAGTCTTGGTGTGAAGGAAAGACAAATTGCATGGTGAATCAGAGAGGAGACCAAAGGGGTATTTATGGACTTTAGTCTTGACGTTAGAAAGGGAAGATCTATCTCTTTGTCTTGGTGGGGTTGTCTCGAGAGGATCAAGACAAAACGAAAACAAAAATAAATACTCCCTCTATTTTTTAATTTACTTCAAAAATACGAGTTAGAAATAAAGTATGGATAAAAATAAAAATATTTCATTAATATCTTATTTTTATTCATATTTAAATTTTTATTCTATTTTAGAATAAATTATGAAGCAGAGAAGTAAATACTTTAAATAATGGCATGAAAATCAAGAAACAAAACACGTTTAATAATTCTTTTCAAAAAAAAAACACGTTTAATAGTAATAATTTTAAAAGATTAAGACGAAAGTCAAACTTGGACCCATGATTTTATTTCATCACAGTTACATAGTTATAAGATGATAAGAACCAAATATATTATGCATTAATTATCCGGAAAATGGCATTCACTTTATACACATTAGTCACATCGTTGTAGAAGTTGGGCCGAGATAAAACCATATAATATATCATGTTAACATGATTAGAGAGTGACATTTTCAACGAGTACTCTAATAAAGAACTTTAGAAGTTTTTCGCAAATACTTTCAGAAACAGACAATCCCTCAATTTAATTTGCAAAAATGTTTTCCAGAAAAGAATATCCTATTAAGAGGGTTCATTTTTGTAAATAGGAGTCATACATTCCTAACATTTCTATCAATACTATTGTAATCTAACAACATTCATATCATGATCTTCCCTAACAGTTTTGCTTTTTTATTTTAGGTTTGATTTCTACATATATAATTGAAGGTTCGATACACTATTTTTGACAGTGAGACAAAAGTAGGTAACGACTGCATCGGACCTTTTGCTGCTGATTTTCAGACAGATAAGCTTTACTAATCCATTTTTTTTTTAAAGCATGAAAAAAAGGGAGTGGAAGTTAAAGTGAGTAGGACGGCAATGTAAAAACTCTCAACGTTATCCTGTTCAAAGGAGTGATTATATTAAACGTGTCGTATGTTGATCTGTTTAATAGGCAAGTGGAATACAAGTTGAGCTCTGCAGTTTACTAGACGCTTTAACTGCGTAAGTAAGGAAGCTTTCAAAAAAACGCGGCGCATAATATATATAAAACGAGAAAGTAAACATAATATTCTATCTGTTTCACAATAAATATCGTTTGAAGTTTTTGTACATAAATTAAATAAATGCTTACATTTTCTGTTTTATTGATATTCAATATTTTATTTTGCTTGATTTTAGTAACTAATAAGTTAAAAACAAAGGTAAAAGTTGGAAAACAGATTAATATTTGTTTTGAAAATATAAACATTTATAATGAAACAAAAATTAAAATTTAAAACGACACTTAACATGAAATAAAATGAAAGGAATACTAACTAGATTTTGACATTCATTTAAAGACGCGATATTTTCTTGTTTTAATTATTTCATTGAAAATGTTAAATTATGAAATTATGTGTTTTAATTATTGTTTAATATAAGGTTTGAACATAATATCCAGATCCGAAAAAATCAACTGGAAAACGGCCTGAGAATCAAGATATCGAATCCGGTTAAATCCGGCCTAAATATTTGAATTGGTTTGTTTTTCAATACTGAACCTCATACATACCGAAAATCGAATGTGTATACATATCCAAATATATATATATTAGTTGTAATTATACTTATAATAATATGAATATCTAAAATTAAAATTATAAATAGGATATATCATTATTTTATGTATTTATGGATATAAACAAATGACTTGGATATGAAATACACAAAGATTATATATATAATTATTATTAGATAGTATCCATAAATATCTTTAAAATAATTAATATAATTAAGAAGGTATAAATATAGGAGTGACATGTCATTGTAAATAAATTAGAAAAATATGGATAGAATGCTATAAGTGATATAATTCCAAATGTGATGGTTGTTGACGGAAGAACAAAACTGTGATGATGATATAAGATTGTATTTTAAGTAGGCTTATACAAAAAAAAACCTGGAACTAAACCAAAATATCTAAAATAAGAATTGGAATGATACTTCTAAATACTCGATCTGTTCCTATATTTCTATACTCAAAATAACAAAACCGACGGAATCGAACTTAAGATAAAATTGATACTCGAATATATAAAAATATAAATTATTTATATATAACATAACTAAATATATATATTTATAACTTAAAAACAATTAAATGTAACCGAAAATATTTCAAAAAGCTAAATTATTAAAAACATCTCTACTACCCCGAAAGTTTCCAAATATCCAAAATTATTCAAAATATTTGAGATTATCCAAATCATCCAAATTATTCGAAATTGTATCCAAAATACTCAATATTTTGCCTCAATTATATGAGATAACCGAAAGGAAATCGTACTTACGAGAACCAAAATTTCAAGTTTTTTTTTTTCAGTTCCAGTTTTCTTATCTAATCAAATCAAATCTGAACTAAAAATTGATCATGTAATAAATGGATCCTCAGATCTTTTATCTAAACCATCCATTATTCAAAATATCCGAACCAACCTGATATTCAAACAAAATGCGCGATATTTTAAGAGTAACGCTCAGTGGAATACAATTTATTTTGTTGAAATGGAGGAAGCAACATGAATGATCCTTTTTCAAAAAAAAAAAAAACATCAATGATCCGGAATTTGGAATTGATAATTTTATTTTGTTGGCGGTATAAATATACTTTAGCTATACGTCCACGTCATGTGAGAATAAATTCAAAAGAGTTGAAAAATGGAATTGACGTAAGAATTAACGTCTGGCTGAGAGACAAGATTCCCCCTAACTTATAATTTTGCTTTAAATATTACGTGATGCTTTCCTTTTGTTTAACAAAATATTATTCTCCTTCTCGTTCAACCGTTTATTGTGTTTCAGTCGATTTTATTCTTAAAAGTTTGTTCTCACTTTAATATTATACTCTTTAATATCCTCGTTTCGTGATTTCTATCATGACTGAATTTCAAGATTACCAATTATATCTTGTACTTTTAGAAATTATATATGTAGATGTAAAGATCAGATGGACTTTTTGATTCAGTCGCAAGTACATCAACGAATGGAGCAGAGCGTGCGATAGAGAATGCACATACAAAAAGACAAATCAATATGAAGATTATGATTTGAAAAATGAATTGCAGATTAAGGCGAAATTAATGCGAAGACATCTTGGGGAGCAAACATGAAGAGATTCATTTTGGAGAAAAGAGATCTCACGATGAGAAATTTTTAAATGCCTTAAAAAAGATTTAAGAGAACTTACCATATTTGAGTAAATAGTAAATATTGGGTAGATAGCCATGTATAGCCGACTTGATTGTATTGTATATATAGTCATATTCGACTTGTGTATTAGGGTTGTTGAGAGAACTGAATTTTTAGCATAAGAGAGTTCACTAATCTTAGAAGCGAGTGAATAACACTAAGGGGTAAGGGGGAGAGGTTCTAGAGATCTTGTATTCGATCTTAGGATATGTGAGGGTAAAACAACAAATCAAGAAGGGTCTTGATCTTGTTAGGGTTCTGTTTAAAGAGAGACTTGTAAGTTCACTTTAAAAGAATATTAATATAAACACATATCTTTATAGAGATATTCTTTGGTGTACTTTGTGCTTTACAGTTGTGCTATAGTTCTCGCAATAACAATTGAAGCCATGGCGTGGAAGTCCGTTATGACAGGATGGTTTGAACCTATAGTCAATGACAAAAATGGTGTTGAATCTAACAAGGAGGAAGAAGACTGGACTGAGACGGAACTAAATCTGGCAAAATTCAACTCAAGAGCTCTTTCAGCTATACATGCAAGTGTTACGAAGAAGCACTTTGAGTTGATTCAAAGGTGTGGGACGACCAAGGAAGCATGGGAGATTCTGCACACAGATGGACTACTTAGCGTCAAAGTTTGAGAATTTAAAGATGGGTGAACATGAATCAATTGAGGAATTCAGCTTGCAACTCAGTGTCATAGCTCAGGAGTCGTTAACCTTGGGGAAGAAATTCAAGGATAAGAAACTGGTCAAGAAATTCATGAGTTGTCTTCCTTCCAAGTATATGGCATACAAGGCAGCCATGTCAGTTTCTCTCAACACTGATGAGATAAGCTTTGATGAAGTTGTGGGGATGCTCAGAGCTCATGAAATAGAAATTGATGAAGGAAAGAAAGGAAAGTGATTTGCACTTGTATCACAGGAATCTGGTGAAAAAGAAGAAGATGATAATGATCCAGTCAGTCTATTAGTCAGATGGTTCGACAAAGTCCTTCGTAGAGCTGAGATGAGTCAGAGAAGAGGAAATTCATCACGACGCACTACAAAAGTTGAAAAACGTACCTCTGAGCCGGAGAAGAATTATCAGAGAACGGAGGTTCAGTGCTATTAAGGCTATGGACACTACAAGAACGAGTGTCCCACTTTCCGAAGGAGAGAAATCAAGTGCTACAAATGCAAGGGAATTGGTCACACTCAACTGGAGTGCGTAAATGACCAGAAGAGGAAACATGAGAAATCACTGATTGGGATTGATGAGGTAGATTCAGAAGAAGATAGTGATGAAGAGGAATTGGCTAACTTTGTAGCCTTCATTAGAATCACAGAGTTTGTGGAAGGAGAGACAGACATCGAAGACGATCAATCAATAATTGACGATGACACAGGAATCGAGCATCAGGAACTGTGTCAAAATGTGGTCAGATTGGGAAAGAGAGTCTTTGTCTCAAGAAAGAGAAATAGTGGTTGGAAGACACAGTAGTGAGTCTTAGAAAATAACTAGATGAGTGAAAGGAAGAAAGGGCGGAATACTCCGGATTTGAGGAAGGAGAATGAACGTCTTGTTACTTTAGTTGAGATGCTAGAGAGACAAGTGAAAGTCGAGAAGATAAAATCATCTGAGCTGAACTTGAAATTAGAGCACCATTACAAGACATTCAGAATGTTTACTGGATCAAAGGAGCTGGACAAAATCCTAAGTCTATGGAGACATGAGCAGACTTCTCAAGGACAGGGATACAACGGGTATGGGGAGAATGATAAAAGACCTATCAAGTTTGTTCCAAGCTCTAACACTAAAGGAAGAAAAACACTAAAGGAAGAAAAACACTAAAAGGTACCACTTCAAAGGATGCAGCAAGAGAAGTGAAAAACATCCAGAAGTATCATCAACCAAAAGTCCAGCGGTTGGAAGGATGCTACTATTGTGGAAAACCAGGCCACGTCAAGAAGAAGTGTTATCACTATCGAGAAAAAGTCAATCAACTGCTGAAGCGAGGAAAGTACTGGTGGAACGATTTTCGAAACCAGGTCTGGATTAGAAAGTTTTACTTAGGACACACCATGACAAAGCATACTCAACGGTGGTCTCGAAAGGGTCTAATATGCAGCATGACATTTGTGTCAGAGGATATGGAACTTGTGTCAGAGGATGAGAGTTAAAACTCAAATCCATATTCTCAATCCTAATATAATTGACTTAAGTTTTTATCATATATGTGCTAGTCATGGGCTATTTTAACTTCCCATGATTAGATTCAGTCTCATTGTTTTCTATATAAATAATCGTTTTAACAAAATAAGACGATAATAAGAGTATTCGAACTACCGTTTTTGCCAAATAATTATTTTAACTTGTACAATTAAACTCTGAGATTCAAAATGTGAAATATTAGATATTACTTTTAGATTCAAATTTTCAACTATCATCATAATTTTTCAGTGTATACATAAATAGTGATTGACATCTTAGATGAAAATATAATTTCAAATAGAAGACATATAACATCAGATTTATTAGGAAATATTATATTAAATTATATATCATTATCTGTCTCGTTTTTATTTTAACAATCTTTTACTGAACGCATTGGTTTTCCAACTGAGTGAAAATTTATAAAGATTCATTCAGAATGAGATTCACATGATGTTCCGTTCATAATGCATATATGCCCGATCCATGAATTGTGACTATAGAAAATTTAATGACAGTTAAATTAATATGTTTGTTATTCATAATGGTACAAGCATTAAATATTTTAAGCAGTTTGAGAGATTGAGACACAATAAGCCCATAAATCATCGCTTTTCTTCAAATACTATGTTTCGTGGGAGACTAAAAGCGGCCTATCAGCAATATATTTGATAAGAGTATCGTGACACATTTTTCCTTCTTGGAAAAGATCATGGCAACATGCATCAGTGATGGTTCCATTTTCAAAGACAACACCAATTACATCCAACGCACATTTTGGACTGATTTTAAGAAGACATGTATCCCATAGTGATTTTGCTTCAGCGTCTTCAACGGAGAATGCAGGAACGAACGCACAAATAAAAACGAGAGCAGTGATTACGACTGTAGTTCGGGAGGTGGTGTAAGACATTATGCTACTGTTTCAGAAATATGTGACAAATGTTATTTATTTAATATATTAAATTGTTTGTATTTGGTATTTCAGATAAAAAATTTCTCTCATATTTATAATGGATTCAACACTCAAACAAAAGCTAAAACATATTTTCAAGTAAACATTAAAATTAATTAATGCTGATTAACGTTAATAAAAATGTGACCCTCATTATGAGTTTTCTCTATCATATTTAGAATATTTAGAAAAGCTGATATGCTTATTATTTAAAATAAATTCAATCAAAATAATATATTTTTACCTTATTTATATATTTTAAGTTATTTGTTATTATAATAACCTACTAATCCAATTTAACAGTTTTTACATGTTGTCTATTTTCTGTAAATGTTAATTTTCTGCACAATTTTAGGGAAACTCGTGTTTTAGAATGTGAATTTAATCAAGTTTATATTTTCATTTATCAGATATCTTTATTTATTTAGAATTTAAAACGTAATAAATTCTGATAACTAAACGATAACTAGTATATAAATTATGTAAATATAACTGTACCTAAATAAGATTGTAACTTACATTAAAACGATATTTTGATTAAACTAATCAATAGAATAAATAATCGGCCAAAATTTAATGATTCTAATGTATTAAAAATATTCAAACCAAATCTTCAAATTGTAAGAATAATAAAAAAAAATTGTTCACTGTGTTAAATATTTTTTTCCAAATTTTTTGAGATCAATCTAAAACTCAAATCCATATTCTCAATCCTAATATAATTGACTTAAGTTTTTATCATATATGTGCTAGTCATGGGATATTTTAACTCTCATGATTAGATTCAGTCTCATTGTTTTCTATATAAATAATCGTTTTAACAAAATAAGACGATAATAAGAGTATTCGAACTACCGTTTTTGCCAAATAATTATTTTAACTTGTACAATTAAACTCTGAGATTCAAAATGTGAAATATTAGATATTACTTTTAGATTCAAATTTTCAACTATTGTTTGAGGTGAGTTTGGTCGAATGAAAGTAAAAGAACTCAAGAGTGGGATGAACAGAGACGTTTTATTAGAGTAGGAATCACGAGGGTACAAGAGTAAGAAAGCCGGCTAGTCGATGCTCGGTGAGCTCCTAGCCGGAAGTACAAGAGAAAGCGGCGAGATACAAAGAGAGTAAAGGAAACCCTAGTTCTTGCCGCAAGTCTAAGTGTCTAAGTGGTGATACCCTTCCTTCTTGTCCTCAACTCCTTATATAGTCTCCTAGATCGGTTAGTCTCGACCTAATTCGCCTCCCTTTGGTCATGGGCTTTTCGATGTACAGGCCCAATCGGGATGACTGCTCGGCCCGAGCTGTTTGGTTGCTCGCTTCGGCTGCTCGTCCTCTAGCTAAAGTAGTCACGAGCCGAGTCGGGGTTAGTCGAGGAGCCGACGCCGAGCCGACCGATCCCTCCTTGATGGTAATGGGCCTCCTGTTCGCTGGGCCTTGTGGGTGGTGACAATCCATCCCCAACAATAAGTCCCCCCCTAGTTCATAGTCGGTCGAGTAGACGATCGCTATGAGCTAGTTGTTTTAGGGCTCGAAGAACAGGAGACTCGTTGTCGATTTGACGTTTCCGCCAAAAATTGTTTGGGGAAAAGAACTTCCGCTGTTCGGTATAAATCGTCTAGATCGATGCCGAACAACGGTCCTTCCAAACCGGGGGTCTGATCGCATTCGATTCGTGACGTGACGTCGAACCATCGTCAATTATAATGAGGGAGCTGAACCGTTACTAGGTTTTGGATCGGGAAGCCGAAGCGTCGCTAGATTTTGGATCGGGAAGCCGAAACGTCGTTAGGTTTCGGACCGGAAACCGAAAGGTCGCGCTTGAGACCGACGCGCGAGCCCGTCTAGAGGCCCATTTAGGCCCGTTTAGGGCTAATTATGACGCCTCGTTGAGCGCGCGTCCCCTTCCCTATAAATAAGAGATCTTCCTTCAGATCTCTCATTCTTCCGCAATCTTCAGGTACTTTCTCTCTCTCTCTCTAAGTCGCTTCTCTCTCTTTCTTCTGCTCTCGTTTTATCGTTTACTCGGTAATGTCGACAAGTAAGAGACTTTCTCGAGAACAAAAGGGGAAGATGCGTGCGGCCTCGTCGGGATCTGGTGACGACTTAGAGACGGTCCGTGGTTCTGAAGGGAGCCAAGAGGCGGTTCATCGCGAGGCGATGATGGATACAGAGAACTTGAGTCGTGCACAGCGCGTCCTTATTTCGGAATCAAGGGTGCAGTCGCGGAAGGACGACGACGGTCGTGATCACGTTGACGATCAGATGATCCCGATAAGCTTTTATCCGGGGAACATCTTCGAGAAGCAACCTCCGCTTGATCGGGAGCGCGTGCGTCCCTCGGTCGTCGAAGGCCAGGATTGGCGGGGTATCGAGAAGACGAGGTCGACCGTCGAGTCGGTGACAAGGCTCCTACGGGCTCGCGACGCAGCGGGGGTTACGTTTATAATCCCGAAGAGCGACCAGCGGCCCTGGTCTCCTCCGAAAGGCTACCAATGCGTCTACGAGTCGTACTTTGAGGACGACACGAAGCTGTGGTTTCCGATTCCTCGAATCATCACTGCGTTTGCGATGCGCCGAGGAGCCGCCCTTAGTCAATTTCTGAATGGTGCGTGGCGGCTGGCCGTCGCACTGACGATTATCGGAGCGGAAGCCGGTGTTCCTCTCAACGTCCGAGCTTTCGAGGAATTAGTGTCAGCGAAGATAAAGGGCGGACTGATCTCGCTGAAGATCCGCCCCAACTATAACGTGGTGACCGGCTACCCCAATAAGACGAACAACTGGCAACGGTCCTACTTCTACGTCAAATCTGACAGGGCTGCATTCGAGGAGCCGCTGAGGACCGGCTATCGTGTTTTATGGGCCCGAGAGATGGGTATAAACCACCCGTCAGTTTTATTTTTCGTTTCTTGTGGTCTAACTCCCGTTTGTCTTTCTTTGCAGTCGCTCTTCCGAACACCACCGAGTACTAGGAGGACTTTTTGGAGAGTGCTCGTCTGGTCGCATTGCAGAAGCAGGATCATTGGGATAAGTTCTCCTATCAGAGGATCCGCCGATCGATTAGGTGGATTAGCCAACGTAAGTCCTTCCTTTCATGCTTTCATTCGCTCGACGCGTTCCTTTGATACGGAATCTAAGTTTGCTTTTACTCGTCGCAGAGGTTTGGCGTTCAGACACGATCCCCATTGTCACGAGTAAGACGAAGAGGGTCAATTTGTTCAATTCGGCCGAGCAGAGGGAAATAAACCGAGCAAGAGCGATGAGGACTATACCAAATTTGAGTTTGGTGGTTGCGAAGAAAACCGGCTCCGCGAAGAAGTCCCAGCCCGATACCGCGGGCTCGCCCAATTTAGGAGATCCGAGCGCGACTGAGTCGGATGCCGAAGCCCAGTTGGTTAGGAAAACCAACAGGAAGAGACAGCGCGAAGAGGAGGGCGCAACTGTCGAGGAGGCGAACGTTGGGGCTTCCTCTCCCCAAGGACATTCTGGATCCGAGAGGGGAAGGAAGAAAGCAAGGGGCGACTCTCCTGTGATCCGATCCTCGTCCGTCGAGGAAGGCGAGCTCAAGGACCTGGAACCGAGCGGTGGTTCCAAAGATGAGGTGGTCCCCGAATCTCAGCCTGCGGGCAGCCGCGATGAGGAAGCTCCGGTGGTCTCTCCAAAGGCCAAGAAGAAGGACAAGAAGAGAAAGAAGAAGAAGAGAGCCGCTGAAATGGTTCCTCGAGGCTCTTCCGAGGAGCTGAACGACGAGGAGGTGGATGCCACCCGTTCCGGGGAGTCGCTGGGCCCGGGACGTGAAGTCGTACCGGAGGAACCCGCTCCTCAGGTTGCTGAAGGGACCGTCGCTGTCTCAAAGAAGAGGAAGAAGACAAAGAAGGGTTGTCCAGATAGGGTTTCTTTCTCCTACGACCGTGAGGTCCCGCTGGCGCATGACGAACAGGAGTGCGGTCGCCTGGTTCGTCAGTTCAGGGGAGATCGGGGCGCGCTGCCGCCGGTCAAGGACTTGATCTTCAAGGAGGAGTACAAGTTCGCCTCCCGTACCTCCATCATGGTAAATCGAGCTTCCGACTTTTATCTCTTTTTCTCCTTATTCGTTTGCTGACGCTACGTGGTTTGGTTTGTCGTGTAGAGTCTCGGAGATTGGAACGTCTTAGTGAGGAAGTATGATGAGGAGCTGAGAGGAGCGTTCGAGTTGATCGACAAGCAGAAGAGGACTCAAAAACGCGCGACTCGGGCTCTGAAGGATGCAGTCCGCACAAAGGACGAAGCGGTTGCTCGAGAAGAGGCGCTGAGGAAGGAACTCGACGAACAGAGGGGGATCATGGCGGCCGAGCTGGCGTCTGCTCGGGATCTGGTCAAGAAGGCGGAGGAAGAGAAAGCCGAGTTGCGGAAGAGAAACGCCGACCTGCAAGGCAAGAACGCGACTCTCGAGAAGGAGGTGGTGGCTTCTGCTTTGGACTTCTCCCGGGAGATGGATCGCCTGAGGGAGTCTCGCAAACTTGAGGTCACTCATGAGCGAATCCGCGTGATGGCGGCAATGACCGGAAAATGCTCCCGACGCTTCAAGAATATTCAGGACCGAGAGAAGCGCCGTGATGAGTTCGAGGACTCGCGGTGTATGCTTGGCCAAGCGCGCGGGATGCGGGACTGTCTTGAGGCTTTGAAGGAATCGGGGAGGGATATCCCTCAGGAGACCATCGATACGTACGCCGATTTGGAGAAGTACTATGATGGGGAGACTACTCGTCTGGAGGTAGGCGTGATTCCGGAATCGGATCTAACCTTGTCTCCTTTGGTGCTGAAGTCCCGGTTCGTGATCGAAGAAATCCTCGAGAAGGTTGACAAGCACGGGTCGAACCTTGAGCTGATTGATTCTGAAGCCGCGGCAGCGCTTCGATCTCCGAGTGACGGATTTATTAGGGACCTCCTCGACACGATTCAGTCTCCTGCTCGTCCCGACGACACTCTTCCTATCAAAGAGGCTGTGCCAGTTTCGGATAAGAAAGCCGTTGAAGCGGACCCGAAAGCGCCTGATGCCGGTGTCCCGGAGAAGCTGGTTATGATCTCTGACAGTTCGTCCCTTGGGACTTCCGACCCTGATGCGAGTGAAGGCTTTTCGGATCCGAACCGCGAGATCAGGCTTGCCTCTCCTTCGAGCAAGGGTCAAAGCACTGGCAACGTCTCCAGCTCGGGCCCTCCTGAGAAGAAAGATCCCCCCGCTGAGGGATGATTATATATGTTTGTTGTATTTGTTATTCGGCCGTTTGGCCTTGTTTGTTTAAGACTTTGTTTCTCGGCGTTAAGCCTTTGATGTATGAATTATCTTATTTTGGTTTTTATCAGACTTAAGTGTTTCTTCATATATTTCCGTAAGTCGCTTAACTTAGAAATATATAAATCATTTTCACTTGTCTATAACCGAGAAACGGAATAGTCTGGACGGTTACTCGCATTTGCCAGCGAGTTCCCTCCTTTTCAGATAGAAGAAGTGATTAGAGGTGGTCGTTCGTTTGCATTCTTATTTATCCAACGAAGCTTTTACAAGTCTAACGTTCAAGTAAATACAAAGAAACTCTAATCGTTCTACTGAACTGCCGAGGAAAAGGTTTCGAGACGCAGTGCAGTGATCGAGAGAACTGTTGGTCGGCCAAACCGTCGTCCTTCGATCAGACTTGGTCTGAAATTTCCATCGGGTAGCCGGTCAATGCACGACGCATAGGTGACGCAAAGCTGTTATTCCCTTCGGCTGATACCTGATCAAGGCACAGCCGATTTATCTGGGCGAGTGCTCGTGCTCCGCTTGATGAAGGGACTGGCATCGTTTGTTCGGGGAAAAGTGACTGTTGGTCATTCTTAAAAAAAAGTTTGGACTTTGTTTTGGTTGGGGCTGGACCCTGTGAAGGGATGCCTACGTACCTCGGATGAGGATCAAGCCTTTCGTAGTTCGTTTGACCGAGTGAAAGTGGCTATAGTAGCGCATTCACTCGGACGAGTAGAAGTGACGGTTAGGTGCATCTACTCGGTTTTTTTTTTTTTTTTTTTTTTTTTTTTTTTTTTTTTTTTTTTTTTTAGCGAACAGTGACCTGCTGGTCATTCACTCGGAGAAAAAGATGAGACGTTTCTATTGGTAGAAGAGGCGAATATGCATCGAGTTCCAGGCTCGTGGGACTGCCTCTCCGCGGGAAGTCTCGAGTCGGTAGACACCTGGTCGAACGACTCGAGTGATCTTATAAGGTCCTTCCCAGTTGGTCCCTAACTTTCCAGCGTTGAGCTCTTTCGTGTTGTCGAAAACTTTGCGGAGCACGAGGTCGCCGAGCTCGAGAGGGCGCGATTTCACCTTCTTATTATAATAGCTCTCGATTTGGTTCTGGTAGTTTTGGATCCGAAGAAGCGCCTGGTCGCGTTTTTCCTCGAGTTCGTCGAGGGCATCGAGGAGCATATCTTGATTAAGCTCGACGAACTGTGGCATCTTGGCGCGCCGAAGACTTGTCACGTTAACTTCGGCGGGGGCCATTGCTTCCATCCCGTAAGCAAGAGAGAAAGGGGTGGATTTGGTCGCACCGCGAGGAGTCGTTCGGTGCGACCAGAGGACGCCGTCCAGTTCGTCGGCCCAATGGCCTTTCTTGAGATCGAGTCGCTTCTTGATTCCATCGATGATAATCTTGTTGGAGGATTCCGCCTGTCCGTTTCCTTAGGCGGATGTTCCACTTGCTGCAGAACTCTTTGAAGTTTCCGGACATGAACTGAGAGCCATTGTCCGTTATAATCTCGTATGGCAATCCATGACGGCAAATGATGTTCTTCCAAACGAAGGTGCGGACTTCCTTGTCCGTTACCTGAGAGAATGCTTCTGCCTCAATCCATTTAGTGAAGTAATCGGTGAGGACCAGGATGAAACGACGTTGTCGTGAGTTCGGCATTGGCCCGATGATGTCCATCCCCCACCTCATGAACGGATAAGGGGCAGCAGATGTCCGCAACAGCTCGGTTGGGCTGTGGATGCTCGGAGCGTGACGCTGGCATTTGTCGCACCGACGAGCGTATGCTTCACAGTCGGTGTTCAAAGACGGCCAAAAGAATCCTAAGCTTCGAATCTTAAGGGCGAGTGCTCGGCCTCCTGAATGGTTCCCTCCTGCTCCGTCGTGAGTTTCAGCCATTACTCGGCGCACTTCATCGCCCTGGATGCACTTTAAGAGAACCTTGTTCGCGGTTACTCGGTGAAGTTCGTCGTTCATGATGACATAGTGGGCGCTGCGTCTCTTCAGGCGTCTCGCTGCCCACTTATCTTTTGGCAGTTCTTCTCGTAGGAGATAATCCAGGAACTCGGCTCGCCAATCGACTGGGGTGTCGTCACGATCAATCATCTCGGTATCGACTTGATCCGGTGTCGCAGTTTCGGTTTGATCTGTGGTGGATCGTCGAGTTGTTGCGAAGATTGGAGCGATGGGAGAGCTTTTGTCGGAGGAGGGATCGATGCTTGGTCGGTCAATCCGATGTATGGGTATCGTCCTTTTGACCTGATCGTGGAGTTTGCTCCCGAGTGCGGCTAATGCATCAGCGCAAACGTTCTCTCCGCGAGGAACCTTGGTGAGTTCGAAAAAATCGAATTCCCTAGCAAGCTCTTGAACCACTCGGAGATACGCATCCATTCGATCATTGCGAGCATCGTAGTCGCCGCTAAACTGGCTAGCGACGAGCTGCGAGTCGCAATAAGCACTCAAGCGTTTGGCTTTGACAGCTCGGGCGAGACGAAGACCGGCGATCAACGATTCATACTCCGCCTCGTTGTTTGAGGCCGGGAAGCCGAAACTGAAAGACTGGCGGATGAGTTCTCCTGTTGGCGATTGAAGCTGGACTCCAGCACCGGATCCTTTACTCGTTGATGATCCGTCGACATGAAGAATCC